>JAWNMW010000571.1:0-241594 GCA_035043565.1 Drosophila robusta
TATGTCATTAACTTCAATAATAACGAAAAAATTGGGTTCATTCGGATGGTGGACGGACAGCATGACGGACATTGCACAAACCAAATTTACTCTTTTCACATTTTATGACACTTTTATACTCGTTCACGAAGTGAAACTAGTATATTGGTTTTGTGCAATGTCCGTAATGCTGGCCATTTTTCTGTCCGGATGAACGCAATATTTTTCGGCGCTATTGAAGATAGAGACTTGAAATTTTGGATATATACTTGTAGTTATCTGCTCCGACAAAGTGTTAAGATTTTTGTGCCACGCCCACTGGGAGGCTAGCAAATCGATAACATGTCGATAAACCTCAAATCGCAATTCGATAAAAGCTCAATATTTCCCAAAATATTGAAGTTAGTCTCCAAATTTGGTATGTAGTTTGCTGGTGACCTCCTCCAAAAATTGCGGCCTTGATTTTCCGGCCACGCCCACTAGAACGCCCCCTAGTGCCCCCGCCTTAAAAAATCGGAAATGGCTATATCTTCCACACTTTTCTAGCTAGAGGCTCCATATTTGGAATAAATATTACTCGAAAGCTCCCCCAAACATTACAGTAAAATTTCTCGATCACGTCCCCTCCCGCCTCCGTAATCGATAAAACCGATATATTTGAAAGCTCAAAACGGTAACATGTAAATAATTCACACAATTTTAACGGTATAGACACCAAACTTGGCATGTAAATTGCTGGTGAGCTCACTAAAAGATTGCGACATCCCGACCACGCCTACTAGAACGCCACCCCGCCAAGCCCACTTCCACAATTTTAGAGCTATAGTCACCAAATTTGGCACACTGTGTTCGGGTGACCTCCTCTTAAGATCGAGCAGAAAAATGTTTATCACGATTTAAAAATTCTATATTTTTCCAAAGTAACAATAATAACAACTCGTTTACGTACGACTGCAACGTTCTAACTTGTTTAAGCAGCAATTCCAAATGTATGCCACTGCAAATTGTCACTGAAATCACAAAGACCAAATTGTAGACAGCAATAGACTGCAAATTATTGATAGGTGCGAATCGCTTCAGCTCACACTCTCTTATGGGCGATCAGTCTGATGAATACACGTTTGTGCGATGAACTAATATGTTTACAATAGACTACTGCCTCAACCAAGGACACTGGCATAATGTTTTTTAAGATCTGTATCTTAGCGAACAATTGTTCTTTGATCTTATGCCAATGTCATTCACCTTTAAAATTTCAGGAGCGATCGGGGAAGTGGACCATTGGATCAATGTTCATTACAAAATATGAACCACTGGCTGTTCTGGAAATAGGTTATCAACCTACTGGCATTTTGGAAAGAAAATCTAATATTAACTCCCAGAGGGAACCGTCATTAATTTTCTAACAAAGAAATTATGGAAATATATGCAATCAATTACTTATGCAATTTTGAACAAGATGTCTTTAAAATCAAAGGCCATAAACAATACTCAAAGCAATTCAAGAATTTAGTTTCCATAGTGCAGGCAAAGCGTAGCAGCTGAGTAAAATGCTCAGCTTTCGGCGTGTGTTTGCATGTGTGTATATTTGGGATTTAGCTTATGCCTGAAATCAAGGTGTTTGAATTGTATGTAAAGACAGCTTGTAGCTGGGTTCACGATATCTCCTAGTTGGGCGTAACCGACTTAAAAGAAGTGTAAATTCTTTTCAATCAAATTACAGAAAATATTTAAAATTACATCCAAAATTACTTATAAATTTAAGCTCTTATCGGTGTTCGAAAATTTGATGCTAAGACCGCATAATTTACCGGATATTAGTGACGAAGAACTTCATACCTTCATACAGAGTCCATGGAAAAGAACAAAGAGAAAAACACATTGCGAATTAACAAGCGCAATGCAAACAATTGCGAGACGTTCTTGCCTAACAAACAAGTAAAGTCCATACCCAACTTCAAAGGCAAATAATAAAATTATTCCTATTGGAGACAGGCGGTGCCGATCAAACATCGGTACAGACGCTCCAGCAAGCGCTAAGTACGTTAAGACAGGGCGACATTCCTCTATTCACATATTACAAGGATATAGATAAGAAGCGGAGTCCAGTAATGATAGAATAATGTTTAAAATAAAATATTAAGAAACAAGGAAGAAAAGTTGCAGAAGCTTGGAGACTAATGTTTTCACTCAGAGAGAAAATGAATCCGCATCCCGAACGGGGTCAAGGGACCGGAGACATAGTAACAGCTAAATTGTATTGTTTGCCTAACCTACTTTTTCTGATACATAAGGGGCCGCATATGACGGAAAACCACTTTAAAAGTTTTTCTATGGTGATATTTTTTTTTCAAATTTTCAAAATTTGTGGTTTTTGTGGTTGTTTTCACCGTAAAAATACCGCACAAGAAATCATCATTTTCCTAATTCAAAAAAGTATATTTGCAAATCCAATGACTTAAATTTAAAAGTGTGTGTGACTGATTAATAGATATATTCATTAGCTTTCAGTAATCATTAAGTTTTTAAAAATCGGTTACGACATTATCGAGTAACGATCAATAATGCAAGCTCACCTCTGAAAAAAGTTAATAAAAATAGCAGATTTCGAAAATATTTAAAAATAAAATCTCACCATAGCAAAATTAATTATTTAAAGTGGTTTTTCGTCATATGGAGTCCATATGTATCAAGAAAACTAGGTTTGGTAAACTATAGAAACAAATTTGGTTCAATATGTTTGCGTAAAACATAGGAGGGTAAAGAATATTTCGGATTTTTCAAAATCAATGAAACGGACGGAAAGCATGATTGACATTGCACAATAGCTTTTCACTCTGTGAACGCAAATAAAAAAAAGACAAATGCATTTGCACAAAAGAATTACTCTTAAATCCTATTGCCAAATATCAACTTGTTATGTTCTTGAGTGGAAGGACGATTTGAAATCAATAAGATTACAAAACAAGCGCCGAGGCTGTACTTGGGAACGCCTGACTTGAGGATACCCTGAACTCTGTGTTTCCATACATTTCAGTCCAATTGCATTCATACACACATACACAGAATCATACATACACACACACACGTAAAGGCGCCTGCACGCTGTGAACAGCTGTTGCGCTTGTCCCCCACCAAGGAAAATAAATTCTTGAATAACTTCTAAACTAAGAAAATGATCTTAATGAAATTTGCAGAGCTTAACAAGAGCATTGAAATCTATGTACAAACCAAAGCCGAAGTCCGTAGTATTTGAATTGCGTTTATTTCTATTCACTTTTATGCTTATGTAGAGCGAGTGGAGGCAGGTAGCTTCGCGCGAACATATTAAACATTAAACAAATTTAGTGGCTCTAGCTCTTATGGTTGCAAAGATATGCTCAAAAAACCAATAATTATTGATAATGTGAAAACGACACGAGTTATCGATGATTTTAAATAAACTTGTTTTGCGTATGGTACACAGAAACTTACAAAGTCAAAGTTCAGCTTTCTAGCTTTTATAGTCTCCGAAATCGACGCGTTCATACAGACGGACGGACAGCCAGATGGACATGTCAAGATCGACTCGGCTAATATATAATGCTGATCAAGAATATATCAACTTTATGGGGTCAGAGATGCCTTCTTCTGCCGGTTACAT
This sequence comes from Drosophila robusta, assembly GCA_035043565.1. Taxonomy (NCBI): domain Eukaryota; kingdom Metazoa; phylum Arthropoda; class Insecta; order Diptera; family Drosophilidae; genus Drosophila; species Drosophila robusta. The sequence goes on from JAWNMW010000571.1 coordinate 3,623, forward strand.
ACATTTGTACAAAACCAATATACCTTGATTTACCAATTTTCAATGAGTTAGAGGTATAATAAGTAAGAACGTGGCAGTCAGACGTAACCGACAGCGTACACCGTGCACACTAGTTACTATTGTTATTTTGGAAAAATATATGGCCAACATTTGTCGGCTCGATCTTAAGAAGACGTCACTGAAACACTATCTGCCAACTTTGGTGACTAGAGCTCTTAAATTGTGGGAAATATAGATTTTCGCGATTTGTGGGGGCGGGTATGGGCATCTGGCGGGTATCCGGGACATTTTTTTTACCGAAATTCAAATGGAGTGACCAGCCTTTTAAATTTGGTTGCTCTAGCTTTAAAAGTGTGGCTTTCGCACTTTTCGGGGGCAGTAGTGAGCGTAGGGCATTTTTTAACTGAACTTTAAAGGGGTGACCAGCCATCTACCTTTTAGATTTGGTTGCTCTAGCTCTAAAATTGTGGGAGATGTAGGCTTTCACAATTTGCGGTGGCGCTAGTGAAAAATTTTTGTACCGCTCTTAAAGGGGGTGACCAGCCATCTAAATTTGCTTGATCTAGTTCAAAAACTGGGATATAGCCATTTCCGATATTTTAAATGCGTCCACTTGTTTACTTAAATGTTCATTTATTTAAGCTAAAAACTTATTTAATCAAAATAACTAAATTTTTGTTAAGGCAGACCGTCAAATGCGCACTAATCTCTGTTTGCACATATTCTTATTTCCTAAGAAAATCACTTCAAGCCACACAAATTTATAATAACGGTTCTATGATAAACAAAAAAAATTTCGCATATACTTTTTGAGAGCAGAATATAACAAATTTGCTGTATACCGAAAAAAATTCTACCGTTACTAGAAAGATAAAGATAACTACATTTTTGCACATATACTTATTTCTATAAGGTATATACGATTTTATCTTTGAGCTATATCGTATTTTGCAATTAAGGGGGCATGGAGGAGAAGTTTTTTTTATTCCAAATATGGAGCATCGAACTGAAAAACATTGGGAGATAGACATTTCCGATTTTTGGGATGGACCACTTGCAATCGACATACCAAATTTGATGTCTCTAGCTTTAATATTGCGGAAAATATTCAGCTTTTATCGATTTGCGGTTTAAGGTGTATCGACATGTTATCGGGTTGTCAGCCTCCCAGTGAGCGTAACACAACAATCTTCACAGTTTGTCTTATATCATTAACTTCAATAATAACGAAAAAAAATTGGGTTCATTCGGATGGTGGACGGACAGCATGACGGACATTGTACAAACCAAATTTACTCTTTTCACATTTTATGACACTTTTATACTCGTTCACGAAGTGAAACTAGTATATTGGTTTTGTGCAATGTCCGTAATGCTGGCCATTTTTCTGTCCGGATGAACGCAATATTTTTCGGCGCTATTGAAGATAGAGACTTGAAATTTTGGATATATACTTGTAGTTATCTGCTCAGACAAAGTGTTAAGATTTTTGTGCCACGCCCACTGGGAGGCTAGCAAATCGATAACATGTCGATAAACCTCAAATCGCAATTCGATAAAAGCTCAATATTTCCCAAAATATTAAAGTTAGTCTCCAAATTTGGTATGTAGTTTGCTGGTGACCTCCTCCAAAAATTGCGGCCTTGATTTTCCGGCCACGCCCACTAGAACGCCCCCTAGTGCCCCCGCCTTAAAAAATCGGAAATGGCTATATCTTCCACACTTTTCTAGCTAGAGGCTCCATATTTGGAATAAATATTACTCGAAAGCTCCCCCAAACATTACAGTAAAATTTCTCGATCACGTCCCCTCCCGCCTCCGTAATCGATAAAACCGATATATTTGAAAGCTCAAAACGGTAACATGTAAATAATTCACACAATTTTAACGGTATAGACACCAAACTTGGCATGTAAATTGCTGGTGAGCTCACTAAAAGATTGCGACATCCCGACCACGCCTACTAGAACGCCACCCCGCCAAGCCCACTTCCACAATTTTAGAGCTATAGTCACCAAATTTGGCACACTGTGTTCGGGTGACCTCCTCTTAAGATCGAGCAGAAAAATGTTTATCACGATTTAAAAATTCTATATTTTTCCAAAGTAACAATAATAACAACTCGTTTACGTACGACTGCAACGTTCTAACTTGTTTAAGCAGCAATTCCAAATGTATGCCACTGCAAATTGTCACTGAAATCACAAAGACCAAATTGTAGACAGCAATAGACTGCAAATTATTGATAGGTGCGAATCGCTTCAGCTCACACTCTCTTATGGGCGATCAGTCTGATGAATACACGTTTGTGCGATGAACTAATATGTTTACAATAGACTACTGCCTCAACCAAGGACACTGGCATAATGTTTTTTAAGATCTGTATCTTAGCGAACAATTGTTCTTTGATCTTATGCCAATGTCATTCACCTTTAAAATTTCAGGAGCGATCGGGGAAGTGGACCATTGGATCAATGTTCATTACAAAATATGAACCACTGGCTGTTCTGGAAATAGGTTATCAACCTACTGGCATTTTGGAAAGAAAATCTAATATTAACTCCCAGAGGGAACCGTCATTAATTTTCTAACAAAGAAATTATGGAAATATATGCAATCAATTACTTATGCAATTTTGAACAAGATGTCTTTAAAATCAAAGGCCATAAACAATACTCAAAGTAATTCAAGAATTTAGTTTCCATAGTGCAGGCAAAGCGTAGCAGCTGAGTAAAATGCTCAGCTTTCGGCGTGTGTTTGCATGTGTGTATATTTGGGATTTAGCTTATGCCTGAAATCAAGGTGTTTGAATTGTATGTAAAGACAGCTTGTAGCTGGGTTCACGATATCTCCTAGTTGGGCGTAACCGACTTAAAAGAAGTGTAAATTCTTTTCAATCAAATTACAGAAAATATTTAAAATTACATCCAAAATTACTTATAAATTTAAGCTCTTATCGGTGTTCGAAAATTTGATGCTAAGACCGCATAATTTACCGGATATTAGTGACGAAGAACTTTATACCTTCATACAGAGTCCATGGAAAAGAACAAAGAGAAAAACACATTGCGAATTAACAAGCGCAATGCAAACAATTGCGAGACGTTCTTGCCTAACAAACAAGTAAAGTCCATACCCAACTTCAAAGGCAAATAATAAAATTATTCCTCTTGGAGACAGGCGGTGCCGATCAAACATCGGTACAGACGCTCCAGCAAGCGCTAAGTACGTTAAGACAGGGCGACATTCCTCTATTCACATATTACAAGGATATAGATAAGAAGCGGAGTCCAGTAATGATAGAATAATGTTTAAAATAAAATATTAAGAAACAAGGAAGAAAAGTTGCAGAAGCTTGGAGACTAATGTTTTCACTCAGAGAGAAAATGAATCCGCATCCCGAACGGGGTCAAGGGACCGGAGACATAGTAACAGCTAAATTGTATTGTTTGCCTAACCTACTTTTTCTGATACATAAGGGGCCGCATATGACGGAAAACCACTTTAAAAGTTTTTCTATGGTGATATTTTTTTTTCAAATTTTCAAAATTTGTGTTTTTTGTGGTTGTTTTCACCGTAAAAATACCGCACAAGAAATCATCATTTTCCTAATTCAAAAAAGTATATTTGCAAATCCAATGACTTAAATTTAAAAGTGTGTGTGACTGATTAATAGATATATTCATTAGCTTTCAGTAATCATTAAGTTTTTAAAAATCGGTTACGACATTATCGAGTAACGATCAATAATGCAAGCTCACCTCTGAAAAAAGTTAATAAAAATAGCAGATTTCGAAAATATTTAAAAATAAAATCTCACCATAGGAAAATTAATTATTTAAAGTGGTTTTTCGTCATATGGAGTCCATATGTATCAAGAAAACTAGGTTTGGTAAACTATAGAAACAAATTTGGTTCAATATGTTTGCGTAAAACATAGGAGGGTAAAGAATATTTCGGATTTTTCAAAATCAATGAAACGGACGGAAAGCATGATTGACATTGCACAATAGCTTTTCACTCTGTGAACGCAAATAAAAAAAGACAAATGCATTTGCACAAAAGAATTACTCTTAAATCCTATTGCCAAATATCAACTTGTTATGTTCTTGAGTGGAAGGACGATTTGAAATCAATAAGATTACAAAACAAGCGCCGAGGCTGTACTTGGGAACGCCTGACTTGAGGATACCCTGAACTCTGTGTTTCCATACATTTCAGTCCAATTGCATTCATACACACATACACAGAATCATACATACACACACACACGTAAAGGCGCCTGCACGCTGTGAACAGCTGTTGCGCTTGTCCCCCACCAAGGAAAATAAATTCTTGAATAACTTCTAAACTAAGAAAATGATCTTAATGAAATTTGCAGAGCTTAACAAGAGCATTGAAATCTATGTACAAACCAAAGCCGAAGTCCGTAGTATTTGAATTGCGTTTATTTCTATTCACTTTTATGCTTATGTAGAGCGAGTGGAGGCAGGTAGCTTCGCGCGAACATATTAAACATAAACAAATTTAGTGGCTCTAGCTCTTATGGTTGCAAAGATATGCTCAAAAAACCGATAATTATTGATAATGTGAAAACGACACGAGTTATCGATGATTTTAAATAAACTTGTTTTGCGTATGGTACACAGAAACTTACAAAGTCAAAGTTCAGCTTTCTAGCTTTTATAGTCTCCGAAATCGACGCGTTCATACAGACGGACGGACAGCCAGATGGACATGTCAAGATCGACTCGGCTAATAATGCTGATCAAGAATATATCAACTTTATGGGGTCAGAGATGCCTTCTTCTGCCGGTTACATACATTTGTACAAAACCAATATACCTTGATTTACCAATTTTCAATGAGTTAGAGGTATAATAAGTAAGAACGTGGCAGTCAGACGTAACCGACAGCGTACACAGTGCACAGTAGTTACTATTGTTATTTTGGAAAAATATATGGCCAACATTTGTCGGCTCGATCTTAAGAAGACGTCACCGAAACACTATCTGCCAACTTTGGTGACTAGAGCTCTTAAATTGTGGGAAATATAGATTTTCGCGATTTGTGGGGGCGGGTATGGGCATCTGGCGGGTATCCGGGACATTTTTTTTACCGAAATTCAAATGGAGTGACCAGCCTTTTAAATTTGGTTGCTCTAGCTTTAAAAGTGTGGCTTTCGCACTTTTCGGGGGCAGTAGTGAGCGTAGGGCATTTTTTTAACTGAACTTTAAAGGGGTGACCAGCCATCTACCTTTTAGATTTGGTTGCTCTAGCTCTAAAATTGTGGGAGATGTAGGCTTTCACAATTTGCGGTGGCGCTAGTGAAAAATTTTTGTACCGCTCTTAAAGGGGGTGACCAGCCATCTAAATTTGCTTGATCTAGTTCAAAAACTGGGATACAGCCATTTCCGATATTTTAAATGCGTCCACTTGTTTACTTAAATGTTCATTTATTTAAGCTAAAAACTTATTTAATCAAAATAACTAAATTTTTGTTAAGGCAGACCGTCAAATGCGCACTAATCTCTGTTTGCACATATTCTTATTTCCTAAGAAAATCACTTCAAGCCACACAAATTTATAATAACGGTTCTATGATAAACAAAAAAAATTTCGCATATACTTTTTGAGAGCAGAATATAACAAATTTGCTGTATACCGAAAAAAATTCTACCGTTACTAGAAAGATAAAGATAAATACATTTTTGCACATATACTTATTTCTATAAGGTATATACGATTTTATCTTTGAGCTATATCGTATTTTGCAATTAAGGGGGCATGGAGGAGAAGTTTTTTTATTCCAAATATGGAGCATCGAACTGAAAAACATTGGGAGATAGACATTTCCGATTTTTGGGATGGACCACTTGCAATCGACATACCAAATTTGATGTCTCTAGCTTTAATATTGCGGAAAATATTCAGCTTTTATCGATTTGCGGTTTAAGGTGTATCGACATGTTATCGGGTTGTCAGCCTCCCAGTGAGCGTAACACAACAATCTTCACAGTTTGTCTTATATCATTAACTTCAATAATAACGAAAAAAAATTGGGTTCATTCGGATGGTGGACGGACAGCATGACGGACATTGTACAAACCAAATTTACTCTTTTCACATTTTATGACACTTTTATACTCGTTCACGAAGTGAAACTAGTATATTGGTTTTGTGCAATGTCCGTAATGCTGGCCATCTGTCTGTCCGGATGAACGCAATATTTTTCGGCGCTATTGAAGATAGAGACTTGAAATTTTGGATATATACTTGTAGTTATCTGCTCAGACAAAGTGTTAAGATTTTTGTGCCACGCCCACTGGGAGGCTAGCAAATCGATAACATGTCGATAAACCTCAAATCGCAATTCGATAAAAGCTCAATATTTCCCAAAATATTAAAGTTAGTCTCCAAATTTGGTATGTAGTTTGCTGGTGACCTCCTCCAAAAATTGCGGCCTTGATTTTCCGGCCACGCCCACTAGAACGCCCCCTAGTGCCCCCGCCTTAAAAAATCGGAAATGGCTATATCTTCCACACTTTTCTAGCTAGAGGCTCCATATTTGGAATAAATATTACTCGAAAGCTCCCCCAAACATTACAGCAAAAATTTCTCGATCACGTCCCCTCCCGCCTCCGTAATCGATAAAACCGATATATTTGAAAGCTCAAAACGGTAACATGTAAATAATTCACACAATTTTAACGGTATAGACACCAAACTTGGCATGTAAATTGCTGGTGAGCTCACTAAAAGATTGCGACATCCCGACCACGCCTACTAGAACGCCACCCCGCCAAGCCCACTTCCACAATTTTAGAGCTATAGTCACCAAATTTGGCACACTGTGTTCGGGTGACCTCCTCTTAAGATCGAGCAGAAAAATGTTTATCACGATTTAAAAATTCTATATTTTTCCAAAGTAACAATAATAACAACTCGTTTACGTACGACTGCAACGTTCTAACTTGTTTAAGCAGCAATTCCAAATGTATGCCACTGCAAATTGTCACTGAAATCACAAAGACCAAATTGTAGACAGCAATAGACTGCAAATTATTGATAGGTGCGAATCGCTTCAGCTCACACTCTCTTATGGGCGATCAGTCTGATGAATACACGTTTGTGCGATGAACTAATATGTTTACAATAGACTACTGCCTCAACCAAGGACACTGGCATAATGTTTTTTAAGATCTGTATCTTAGCGAACAATTGTTCTTTGATCTTATGCCAATGTCATTCACCTTTAAATTTCAGGAGCGATCGGGGAAGTGGACCATTGGATCAATGTTCATTACAAAATATGAACCACTGGCTGTTCTGGAAATAGGTTATCAACCTACTGGCATTTTGGAAAGAAAATCTAATATTAACTCCCAGAGGGAACCGTCATTAATTTTCTAACAAAGAAATTATGGAAATATATGCAATCAATTACTTATGCAATTTTGAACAAGATGTCTTTAAAATCAAAGGCCATAAACAATACTCAAAGCAATTCAAGAATTTAGTTTCCATAGTGCAGGCAAAGCGTAGCAGCTGAGTAAAATGCTCAGCTTTCGGCGTGTGTTTGCATGTGTGTATATTTGGGATTTAGCTTATGCCTGAAATCAAGGTGTTTGAATTGTATGTAAAGACAGCTTGTAGCTGGGTTCAGGATATCTCCTAGTTGGGCGTAACCGACTTAAAAGAAGTGTAAATTCTTTTCAATCAAATTACAGAAAATATTTAAAATTACATCCAAAATTACTTATAAATTTAAGCTCTTATCGGTGTTCGAAAATTTGATGCTAAGACCGCATAATTTACCGGATATAGTGACGAAGAACTTCATACCTTCATACAGAGTCCATGGAAAAGAACAAAGAGAAAAACACATTGCGAATTAACAAGCGCAATGCAAACAATTGCGAGACGTTCTTGCCTAACAAACAAGTAAAGTCCATACCCAACTTCAAAGGCAAATAATAAAATTATTCCTATTGGAGACAGGCGGTGCCGATCAAACATCGGTACAGACGCTCCAGCAAGCGCTAAGTACGTTAAGACAGGGCGACATTCCTCTATTCACATATTACAAGGATATAGATAAGAAGCGGAGTCCAGTAATGATAGAATAATGTTTAAAATAAAATATTAAGAAACAAGGAAGAAAAGTTGCAGAAGCTTGGAGACTAATGTTTTCACTCAGAGAGAAAATGAATCCGCATCCCGAACGGGGTCAAGGGACCGGAGACATAGTAACAGCTAAATTGTATTGTTTGCCTAACCTACTTTTTCTGATACATAAGGGGCCGCATATGACGGAAAACCACTTTAAAAGTTTTTCTATGGTGATATTTTTTTTTCAAATTTTCAAAATTTGTGTTTTTTGTGGTTGTTTTCACCGTAAAAATACCGCACAAGAAATCATCATTTTCCTAATTCAAAAAAGTATATTTGCAAATCCAATGACTTAAATTTAAAAGTGTGTGTGACTGATTAATAGATATATTCATTAGCTTTCAGTAATCATTAAGTTTTTAAAAATCGGTTACGACATTATCGAGTAACGATCAATAATGCAAGCTCACCTCTGAAAAAAGTTAATAAAAATAGCAGATTTCGAAAATATTTAAAAATAAAATCTCACCATAGGAAAATTAATTATTTAAAGTGGTTTTTCGTCATATGGAGTCCATATGTATCAAGAAAACTAGGTTTGGTAAACTATAGAAACAAATTTGGTTCAATATGTTTGCGTAAAACATAGGAGGGTAAAGAATATTTCGGATTTTTCAAAATCAATGAAACGGACGGAAAGCATGATTGACATTGCACAATAGCTTTTCACTCTGTGAACGCAAATAAAAAAAGACAAATGCATTTGCACAAAAGAATTACTCTTAAATCCTATTGCCAAATATCAACTTGTTATGTTCTTGAGTGGAAGGACGATTTGAAATCAATAAGATTACAAAACAAGCGCCGAGGCTGTACTTGGGAACGCCTGACTTGAGGATACCCTGAACTCTGTGTTTCCATACATTTCAGTCCAATTGCATTCATACACACATACACAGAATCATACATACACACACACACGTAAAGGCGCCTGCACGCTGTGAACAGCTGTTGCGCTTGTCCCCCACCAAGGAAAATAAATTCTTGAATAACTTCTAAACTAAGAAAATGATCTTAATGAAATTTGCAGCTAACAAGAGCATTGAAATCTATGTACAAACCAAAGCCGAAGTCCGTAGTATTTGAATTGCGTTTATTTCTATTCACTTTTATGCTTATGTAGAGCGAGTGGAGGCAGGTAGCTTCGCGCGAACATATTAAACAAAATTTAGTGGCTCTAGCTCTTATGGTTGCAAAGATATGCTCAAAAAACCAATAATTATTGATAATGTGAAAACGACACGAGTTATCGATGATTTTAAATAAACTTGTTTTGCGTATGGTACACAGAAACTTACAAAGTCAAAGTTCAGCTTTCTAGCTTTTATAGTCTCCGAAATCGACGCGTTCATACAGACGGACGGACAGCCAGATGGACATGTCAAGATCGACTCGGCTAATATATAATGCTGATCAAGAATATATCAACTTTATGGAGTCAGAGATGCCTTCTTCTGCCGGTTACATACATTTGTACAAAACCAATATACCTTGATTTACCAATTTTCAATGAGTTAGAGGTATAATAAGTAAGAACGTGGCAGTCAGACGTAACCGACAGCGTACACCGTGCACACTAGTTACTATTGTTATTTTGGAAAAATATATGGCCAACATTTGTCGGCTCGATCTTAAGAAGACGTCACTGAAACACTATCTGCCAACTTTGGTGACTAGAGCTCTTAAATTGTGGGAAATATAGACGATTTGTGGGGGCGGGTATGGGCATCTGGCGGGTATCCGGGACATTTTTTTACCGAAATTCAAATGGAGTGACCAGCCTTTTAAATTTGGTTGCTCTAGCTTTAAAAGTGTGGCTTTCGCACTTTTCGGGGGCAGTAGTGAGCGTAGGGCATTTTTTTAACTGAACTTTAAAGGGGTGACCAGCCATCTACCTTTTAGATTTGGTTGCTCTAGCTCTAAAATTGTGGGAGATGTAGGCTTTCACAATTTGCGGTGGCGCTAGTGAAAAATTTTTGTACCGCTCTTAAAGGGGGTGACCAGCCATCTAAATTTGCTTGATCTAGTTCAAAAACTGGGATATAGCCATTTCCGATATTTTAAATGCGTCCACTTGTTTACTTAAATGTTCATTTATTTAAGCTAAAAACTTATTTAATCAAAATAACTAAATTTTTGTTAAGGCAGACCGTCAAATGCGCACTAATCTCTGTTTGCACATATTCTTATTTCCTAAGAAAATCACTTCAAGCCACACAAATTTATAATAACGGTTCTATGATAAACAAAAAAAATTTCGCATATACTTTTTGAGAGCAGAATATAACAAATTTGCTGTATACCGAAAAAAATTCTACCGTTACTAGAAAGATAAAGATAACTACATTTTTGCACATATACTTATTTCTATAAGGTATATACGATTTTATCTTTGAGCTATATCGTATTTTGCAATTAAGGGGGCATGGAGGAGAAGTTTTTTTATTCCAAATATGGAGCATCGAACTGAAAAACATTGGGAGATAGACATTTCCGATTTTTGGGATGGACCACTTGCAATCGACATACCAAATTTGATGTCTCTAGCTTTAATATTGCGGAAAATATTCAGCTTTTATCGATTTGCGGTTTAAGGTGTATCGACATGTTATCGGGTTGTCAGCCTCCCAGTGAGCGTAACACAACAATCTTCACAGTTTGTCTTATATCATTAACTTCAATAATAACGAAAAAAATTGGGTTCATTCGGATGGTGGACGGACAGCATGACGGACATTGTACAAACCAAATTTACTCTTTTCACATTTTATGACACTTTTATACTCGTTCACGAAGTGAAACTAGTATATTGGTTTTGTGCAATGTCCGTAATGCTGGCCATTTTTCTGTCCGGATGAACGCAATATTTTTCGGCGCTATTGAAGATAGAGACTTGAAATTTTGGATATATACTTGTAGTTATCTGCTCAGACAAAGTGTTAAGATTTTTGTCCACGCCCACTGGGAGGCTAGCAAATCGATAACATGTCGATAAACCTCAAATCGCAATTCGAAGCTCAATATTTCCCAAAATATTAAAGTTAGTCTCCAAATTTGGTATGTAGTTTGCTGGTGACCTCCTCCAAAAATTGCGGCCTTGATTTTCCGGCCACGCCCACTAGAACGCCCCCTAGTGCCCCCGCCTTAAAAAATCGGAAATGGCTATATCTTCCACACTTTTCTAGCTAGAGGCTCCATATTTGGAATAAATATTACTCGAAAGCTCCCCCAAACATTACAGTAAAATTTCTCGATCACGTCCCCTCCCGCCTCCGTAATCGATAAAACCGATATATTTGAAAGCTCAAAACGGTAACATGTAAATAATTCACACAATTTTAACGGTATAGACACCAAACTTGGCATGTAAATTGCTGGTGAGCTCACTAAAAGATTGCGACATCCCGACCACGCCTACTAGAACGCCACCCCGCCAAGCCCACTTCCACAATTTTAGAGCTATAGTCACCAAATTTGGCACACTGTGTTCGGGTGACCTCCTCTTAAGATCGAGCAGAAAAATGTTTATCACGATTTAAAAATTCTATATTTTTCCAAAGTAACAATAATAACAACTCGTTTACGTACGACTGCAACGTTCTAACTTGTTTAAGCAGCAATTCCAAATGTATGCCACTGCAAATTGTCACTGAAATCACAAAGACCAAATTGTAGACAGCATACAAATTATTGATAGGTGCGAATCGCTTCAGCTCACACTCTCTTATGGGCGATCAGTCTGATGAATACACGTTTGTGCGATGAACTAATATGTTTACAATAGACTACTGCCTCAACCAAGGACACTGGCATAATGTTTTTTAAGATCTGTATCTTAGCGAACAATTGTTCTTTGATCTTATGCCAATGTCATTCACCTTTAAAATTTCAGGAGCGATCGGGGAAGTGGACCATTGGATCAATGTTCATTACAAAATATGAACCACTGGCTGTTCTGGAAATAGGTTATCAACCTACTGGCATTTTGGAAAGAAAATCTAATATTAACTCCCAGAGGGAACCGTCATTAATTTTCTAACAAAGAAATTATGGAAATATATGCAATCAATTACTTATGCAATTTTGAACAAGATGTCTTTAAAATCAAAGGCCATAAACAATACTCAAAGCAATTCAAGAATTTAGTTTCCATAGTGCAGGCAAAGCGTAGCAGCTGAGTAAAATGCTCAGCTTTCGGCGTGTGTTTGCATGTGTGTATATTTGGGATTTAGCTTATGCCTGAAATCAAGGTGTTTGAATTGTATGTAAAGACAGCTTGTAGCTGGGTTCAGGATATCTCCTAGTTGGGCGTAACCGACTTAAAAGAAGTGTAAATTCTTTTCAATCAAATTACAGAAAATATTTAAAATTACATCCAAAATTACCAATAAATTTAAGCTCTTATCGGTGTTCGAAAATTTGATGCTAAGACCGCATAATTTACCGGATATTAGTGACGAAGAACTTTATACCTTCATACAGAGTCCATGGAAAAGAACAAAGAGAAAAACACATTGCGAATTAACAAGCGCAATGCAAACAATTGCGAGACGTTCTTGCCTAACAAACAAGTAAAGTCCATACCCAACTTCAAAGGCAAATAATAAAATTATTCCTATTGGAGACAGGCGGTGCCGATCAAACATCGGTACAGACGCTCCAGCAAGCGCTAAGTACGTTAAGACAGGGCGACATTCCTCTATTCACATATTACAAGGATATAGATAAGAAGCGGAGTCCAGTAATGATAGAATAATGTTTAAAATAAAATATTAAGAAACAAGGAAGAAAAGTTGCAGAAGCTTGGAGACTAATGTTTTCACTCAGAGAGAAAATGAATCCGCATCCCGAACGGGGTCAAGGGACCGGAGACATAGTAACAGCTAAATTGTATTGTTTGCCTAACCTACTTTTTCTGATACATAAGGGGCCGCATATGACGGAAAACCACTTTAAATGTTTTTCTATGGTGATATTTTTTTTTCAAATTTTCAAAATTTGTGTTTTTGTGGTTGTTTTCACCGTAAAAATACCGCACAAGAAATCATCATTTTCCTAATTCAAAAAAGTATATTTGCAAATCCAATGACTTAAATTTAAAAGTGTGTGTGACTGATTAATAGATATATTCATTAGCTTTCAGTAATCATTAAGTTTTTAAAAATCGGTTACGACATTATCGAGTAACGATCAATAATGCAAGCTCACCTCTGAAAAAAGTTAATAAAAATAGCAGATTTCGAAAATATTTAAAAATAAAATCTCACCATAGGAAAATTAATTATTTAAAGTGGTTTTTCGTCATATGGAGTCCATATGTATCAAGAAAACTAGGTTTGGTAAACTATAGAAACAAATTTGGTTCAATATGTTTGCGTAAAACATAGGAGGGTAAAGAATATTTCGGATTTTTCAAAATCAATGAAACGGACGGAAAGCATGATTGACATTGCACAATAGCTTTTCACTCTGTGAACGCAAATAAAAAAAGACAAATGCATTTGCACAAAAGAATTACTCTTAAATCCTATTGCCAAATATCAACTTGTTATGTTCTTGAGTGGAAGGACGATTTGAAATCAATAAGATTACAAAACAAGCGCCGAGGCTGTACTTGGGAACGCCTGACTTGAGGATACCCTGAACTCTGTGTTTCCATACATTTCAGTCCAATTGCATTCATCACCACACATACACAGAATCATACATACACACACACACGTAAAGGCGCCTGCACGCTGTGAACAGCTGTTGCGCTTGTCCCCCACCAAGGAAAATAAATTCTTGAATAACTTCTAAACTAAGAAAATGATCTTAATGAAATTTGCAGAGCTTAACAAGAGCATTGAAATCTATGTACAAACCAAAGCCGAAGTCCGTAGTATTTGAATTGCGTTTATTTCTATTCACTTTTATGCTTATGTAGAGCGAGTGGAGGCAGGTAGCTTCGCGCGAACATATTAAACATTAAACAAATTTAGTGGCTCTAGCTCTTATGGTTGCAAAGATATGCTCAAAAAACCAATAATTATTGATAATGTGAAAACGACACGAGTTATCGATGATTTTAAATAAACTTGTTTTGCGTATGGTACACAGAAACTTACAAAGTCAAAGTTCAGCTTTCTAGCTTTTATAGTCTCCGAAATCGACGCGTTCATACAGACGGACGGACAGCCAGATGGACATGTCAAGATCGACTCGGCTAATATATAATGCTGATCAAGAATATATCAACTTTATGGAGTCAGAGATGCCTTCTTCTGCCGGTTACATACATTTGTACAAAACCAATATACCTTGATTTACCAATTTTCAATGAGTTAGAGGTATAATAAGTAAGAACGTGGCAGTCAGACGTAACCGACAGCGTACACCGTGCACACTAGTTACTATTGTTATTTTGGAAAAATATATGGCCAACATTTGTCGGCTCGATCTTAAGAAGACGTCACTGAAACACTATCTGCCAACTTTGGTGACTAGAGCTCTTAAATTGTGGGAAATATAGATTTTCGCGATTTGTGGGGGCGGGTATGGGCATCTGGCGGGTATCCGGGACATTTTTTTTACCGAAATTCAAATGGAGTGACCAGCCTTTTAAATTTGGTTGCTCTAGCTTTAAAAGTGTGGCTTTCGCACTTTTCGGGGGCAGTAGTGAGCGTAGGGCATTTTTTTAACTGAACTTTAAAGGGGTGACCAGCCATCTACCTTTTAGATTTGGTTGCTCTAGCTCTAAAATTGTGGGAGATGTAGGCTTTCACAATTTGCGGTGGCGCTAGTGAAAAATTTTTGTACCGCTCTTAAAGGGGGTGACCAGCCATCTAAATTTGCTTGATCTAGTTCAAAAACTGGGATATAGCCATTTCCGATATTTTAAATGCGTCCACTTGTTTACTTAAATGTTCATTTATTTAAGCTAAAAACTTATTTAATCAAAATAACTAAATTTTTGTTAAGGCAGACCGTCAAATGCGCACTAATCTCTGTTTGCACATATTCTTATTTCCTAAGAAAATCACTTCAAGCCACACAAATTTTTAATAACGGTTCTATGATAAACAAAAAAAATTTCGCATATACTTTTTGAGAGCAGAATATAACAAATTTGCTGTATACCGAAAAAAATTCTACCGTTACTAGAAAGATAAAGATAAATACATTTTTGCACATATACTTATTTCTATAAGGTATATACGATTTTATCTTTGAGCTATATCGTATTTTGCAATTAAGGGGGCATGGAGGAGAAGTTTTTTTATTCCAAATATGGAGCATCGAACTGAAAAACATTGGGAGATAGACATTTCCGATTTTTGGGATGGACCACTTGCAATCGACATACCAAATTTGATGTCTCTAGCTTTAATATTGCGGAAAATATTCAGCTTTTATCGATTTGCGGTTTAAGGTGTATCGACATGTTATCGGGTTGTCAGCCTCCCAGTGAGCGTAACACAACAATCTTCACAGTTTGTCTTATATCATTAACTTCAATAACGAAAAAAAATTGGGTTCATTCGGATGGTGGACGGACAGCATGACGGACATTGCACAAACCAAATTTACTCTTTTCACATTTTATGACACTTTTATACTCGTTCACGAAGTGAAACTAGTATATTGGTTTTGTGCAATGTCCGTAATGCTGGCCATTTTTCTGTCCGGATGAACGCAATATTTTTCGGCATTAAGATAGAGACTTGAAATTTTGGATATATACTTGTAGTTATCTGCTCAGACAAAGTGTTAAGATTTTTGTGCCACGCCCACTGGGAGGCTAGCAAATCGATAACATGTCGATAAACCTCAAATCGCAATTCGATAAAAGCTCAATATTTCCCAAAATATTAAAGTTAGTCTCCAAATTTGGTATGTAGTTTGCTGGTGACCTCCTCCAAAAATTGCGGCCTTGATTTTCCGAACGCCCCCTAGTGCCCCCGCCTTAAAAAATCGGAAATGGCTATATCTTCCACACTTTTCTAGCTAGAGGCTCCATATTTGGAATAAATATTACTCGAAAGCTCCCCCAAACATTACAGTAAAATTTCTCGATCACGTCCCCTCCCGCCTCCGTAATCGATAAAACCGATATATTTGAAAGCTCAAAACGGTAACATGTAAATAATTCACACAATTTTAACGGTATAGACACCAAACTTGGCATGTAAATTGCTGGTGAGCTCACTAAAAGATTGCGACATCCCGACCACGCCTACTAGAACGCCACCCCGCCAAGCCCACTTCCACAATTTTAGAGCTATAGTCACCAAATTTGGCACACTGTGTTCGGGTGACCTCCTCTTAAGATCGAGCAGAAAAATGTTTATCACGATTTAAAAATTCTATATTTTTCCAAAGTAACAATAATAACAACTCGTTTACGTACGACTGCAACGTTCTAACTTGTTTAAGCAGCAATTCCAAATGTATGCCACTGCAAATTGTCACTGAAATCACAAAGACCAAATTGTAGACAGCAATAGACTGCAAATTATTGATAGGTGCGAATCGCTTCAGCTCACACTCTCTTATGGGCGATCAGTCTGATGAATACACATTTGTGCGATGAACTAATATGTTTACAATAGACTACTGCCTCAACCAAGGACACTGGCATAATGTTTTTTAAGATCTGTATCTTAGCGAACAATTGTTCTTTGATCTTATGCCAATGTCATTCACCTTTAAAATTTCAGGAGCGATCGGGGAAGTGGACCATTGGATCAATGTTCATTACAAAATATGAACCACTGGCTGTTCTGGAAATAGGTTATCAACCGACTGGCATTTTGGAAAGAAAATCTAATATTAACTCCCAGAGGGAACCGTGATTCATTTTCTAACAAAGAAATTATGGAAATATATGCAATCAATTACTTATGCAATTTTGAACAAGATGTCTTTAAAATCAAAGGCCATAAACAATACTCAAAGCAATTCAAGAATTTAGTTTCCATAGTGCAGGCAAAGCGTAGCAGCTGAGTAAAATGCTCAGCTTTCGGCGTGTGTTTGCATGTGTGTATATTTGGGATTTAGCTTATGCCTGAAATCAAGGTGTTTGAATTGTATGTAAAGACAGCTTGTAGCTGGGTTCAGGATATCTCCTAGTTGGGCGTAACCGACTTAAAAGAAGTGTAAATTCTTTTCAATCAAATTACAGAAAATATTTAAAATTACATCCAAAATTACTTATAAATTTAAGCTCTTATCGGTGTTCGAAAATTTGATGCTAAGACCGCATAATTTACCGGATATAGTGACGAAGAACTTATACCTTCATACAGAGTCCATGGAAAAGAACAAAGAGAAAAACACATTGCGAATTAACAAGCGCAATGCAAACAATTGCGAGACGTTCTTGCCTAACAAACAAGTAAAGTCCATACCCAACTTCAAAGGCAAATAATAAAATTATTCCTATTGGAGACAGGCGGTGCCGATCAAACATCGGTACAGACGCTCCAGCAAGCGCTAAGTACGTTAAGACAGGGCGACATTCCTCTATTCACATATTACAAGGATATAGATAAGAAGCGGAGTCCAGTAATGATAGAATAATGTTTAAAATAAAATATTAAGAAACAAGGAAGAAAAGTTGCGGAGAAGCTTGGAGACTAATGTTTTCACTCAGAGAGAAAATGAATCCGCATCCCGAACGGGGTCAAGGGACCGGAGACATAGTAACAGCTAAATTGTATTGTTTGCCTAACCTACTTTTTCTGATACATAAGGGGCCGCATATGACGGAAAACCACTTTAAATGTTTTTCTATGGTGATATTTTTTTTTCAAATTTTCAAAATTTGTGTTTTTTGTGGTTGTTTTCACCGTAAAAATACCGCACAAGAAATCATCATTTTCCTAATTCAAAAAAGTATATTTGCAAATCCAATGACTTAAATTTAAAAGTGTGTGTGACTGATTAATAGATATATTCATTAGCTTTCAGTAATCATTAAGTTTTTAAAAATCGGTTACGACATTATCGAGTAACGATCAATAATGCAAGCTCACCTCTGAAAAAAGTTAATAAAAATAGCAGATTTCGAAAATATTTAAAAATAAAATCTCACCATAGGAAAATTAATTATTTAAAGTGGTTTTTCGTCATATGGAGTCCATATGTCTCAAGAAAACTAGGTTTGGTAAACTATAGAAACAAATTTGGTTCAATATGTTTGCGTAAAACATAGGAGGGTAAAGAATATTTCGGATTTTTCAAAATCAATGAAACGGACGGAAAGCATGATTGACATTGCACAATAGCTTTTCACTCTGTGAACGCAAATAAAAAAAAGACAAATGCATTTGCACAAAAGAATTACTCTTAAATCCTATTGCCAAATATCAACTTGTTATGTTCTTGAGTGGAAGGACGATTTGAAATCAATAAGATTACAAAACAAGCGCCGAGGCTGTACTTGGGAACGCCTGACTTGAGGATACCCTGAACTCTGTGTTTCCATACATTTCAGTCCAATTGCATTCATACACACATACACAGAATCATACATACACACACACACGTAAAGGCGCCTGCACGCTGTGAACAGCTGTTGCGCTTGTCCCCCACCAAGGAAAATAAATTCTTGAATAACTTCTAAACTAAGAAAATGATCTTAATGAAATTTGCAGAGCTTAACAAGAGCATTGAAATCTATGTACAAACCAAAGCCGAAGTCCGTAGTATTTGAATTGCGTTTATTTCTATTCACTTTTATGCTTATGTAGAGCGAGTGGAGGCAGGTAGCTTCGCGCGAACATATTAAACATTAAACAAATTTAGTGGCTCTAGCTCTTATGGTTGCAAAGATATGCTCAAAAAACCAATAATTATTGATAATGTGAAAACGACACGAGTTATCGATGATTTTAAATAAACTTGTTTTGCGTATGGTACACAGAAACTTACAAAGTCAAAGTTCAGCTTTCTAGCTTTTATAGTCTCCGAAATCGACGCGTTCATACAGACGGACGGACAGCCAGATGGACATGTCAAGATCGACTCGGCTAATATATAATGCTGATCAAGAATATATCAACTTTATGGAGTCAGAGATGCCTTCTTCTGCCGGTTACATACATTTGTACAAAACCAATATACCTTGATTTACCAATTTTCAATGAGTTAGAGGTATAATAAGTAAGAACGTGGCAGTCAGACGTAACCGACAGCGTACACCGTGCACACTAGTTACTATTGTTATTTTGGAAAAATATATGGCCAACATTTGTCGGCTCGATCTTAAGAAGACGTCACTGAAACACTATCTGCCAACTTTGGTGACTAGAGCTCTTAAATTGTGGGAAATATAGATTTTCGCGATTTGTGGGGGCGGGTATGGGCATCTGGCGGGTATCCGGGACATTTTTTTTACCGAAATTCAAATGGAGTGACCAGCCTTTTAAATTTGGTTGCTCTAGCTTTAAAAGTGTGGCTTTCGCACTTTTCGGGGGCAGTAGTGAGCGTAGGGCATTTTTTTAACTGAACTTTAAAGGGGTGACCAGCCATCTACCTTTTAGATTTGGTTGCTCTAGCTCTAAAATTGTGGGAGATGTAGGCTTTCACAATTTGCGGTGGCGCTAGTGAAAAATTTTTGTACCGCTCTTAAAGGGGGTGACCAGCCATCTAAATTTGCTTGATCTAGTTCAAAAACTGGGATATAGCCATTTCCGATATTTTAAATGCGTCCACTTGTTTACTTAAATGTTCATTTATTTAAGCTAAAAACTTATTTAATCAAAATAACTAAATTTTTGTTAAGGCAGACCGTCAAATGCGCACTAATCTCTGTTTGCACATATTCTTATTTCCTAAGAAAATCACTTCAAGCCACACAAATTTATAATAACGGTTCTATGATAAACAAAAAAAATTTCGCATATACTTTTTGAGAGCAGAATATAACAAATTTGCTGTATACCGAAAAAAATTCTACCGTTACTAGAAAGATAAAGATAACTACATTTTTGCACATATACTTATTTCTATAAGGTATATACGATTTTATCTTTGAGCTATATCGTATTTTGCAATTAAGGGGGCATGGAGGAGAAGTTTTTTTATTCCAAATATGGAGCATCGAACTGAAAAACATTGGGAGATAGACATTTCCGATTTTTGGGATGGACCACTTGCAATCGACATACCAAATTTGATGTCTCTAGCTTTAATATTGCGGAAAATATTCAGCTTTTATCGATTTGCGGTTTAAGGTGTATCGACATGTTATCGGGTTGTCAGCCTCCCAGTGAGCGTAACACAACAATCTTCACAGTTTGTCTTATATCATTAACTTCAATAATAACGAAAAAAAATTGGGTTCATTCGGATGGTGGACGGACAGCATGACGGACATTGTACAAACCAAATTTACTCTTTTCACATTTTATGACACTTTTATACTCGTTCACGAAGTGAAACTAGTATATTGGTTTTGTGCAATGTCCGTAATGCTGGCCATTTTTCTGTCCGGATGAACGCAATATTTTTCGGCGCTATTGAAGATAGAGACTTGAAATTTTGGATATATACTTGTAGTTATCTGCTCAGACAAAGTGTTAAGATTTTTGTGCCACGCCCACTGGGAGGCTAGCAAATCGATAACATGTCGATAAACCTCAAATCGCAATTCGATAAAAGCTCAATATTTCCCAAAATATTAAAGTTAGTCTCCAAATTTGGTATGTAGTTTGCTGGTGACCTCCTCCAAAAATTGCGGCCTTGATTTTCCGGCCACGCCCACTAGAACGCCCCCTAGTGCCCCCGCCTTAAAAAATCGGAAATGGCTATATCTTCCACACTTTTCTAGCTAGAGGCTCCATATTTGGAATAAATATTACTCGAAAGCTCCCCCAAACATTACAGTAAAATTTCTCGATCACGTCCCCTCCCGCCTCCGTAATCGATAAAACCGATATATTTGAAAGCTCAAAACGGTAACATGTAAATAATTAAAAATAAATTCTATAAATTTTAAATCAAGACTCAGCGATAACACTATTCGATGGTTTCAATTTTCAATTTTAGTTATAAACTTAAAAAGCTTAAGCTAATGTACAGGGCAATAAGTTTCTTATTCTAAGGTAGCGATCAGCTGATAAGGTCACTGACGTAATTGAACAATCATATCTTTCACTTTTTGCTTTTCTTCCTATCAAATTTTTCTTACTTATTTTAGTTTATTTTATTATCTTTTATTTTTTTGTATTTTCTTATTTCCCACTAGCATTATTTCAATTTAAAAGCCGAGTATGTGCTTTCGTCTACAGCGCGAGCTTTTACTAGGAGAGTATATGAAATAAAGGGAAAAGAAAATGAGGATAGATAAGGTTGGTTAATCATTTACAATACTTCAGCATCCATCGATGTAAGGCCTTCCAACGCGGAGTTGTTGAAAATTGTGGTTTGATTGCGTGTTTTATTTTTTTATGTTTTGGGTTAAATTTATTGAAATATTGGCAAGTGCTCATGGTTGGGGAAGGTAAATTATAATACAAGCACTTATTATTTCGGCCCACGAAATTTAAATTATGCCAGTTTTGTTTTCCTTAAAACAAAGCAAAAATGTAGTTCGCTCTTATCGGATAAAGATTTTGATTTTTGGGCAGCCGAAGCTAAAAGCGAAAAACCAAAGAAAACTCCGATCAATACCGCGTGCTAGCGAAAGCTCCGCGGTGATATACAAACTTTTTCAGGGTGCGGGCTTAACAGGCCCTTAGAGTCGTTTTAAACTTTTTTTCTGGACGATTAAAATTCTCTTCACAACTTTTAGTATTGGCATATACATATATATTAACACTAGAGTATTTAAAGTGCATGATTAAGAGGCTGAACTTTATCCCGCTGCCGGCGCAAGCTTTGGAATACACAATCGAATACCACAATCAAAGCTCGTATGTTCCAGTTTATTTTCAAGCTTCCTCCGGGGAATATGGAATACAACCAATATGCTCTTCTTGGAGACTATATCCGAATAAAAAATTAATGCCCACACTTAAACTGGCCGTAAGATTCAGAATTGCCGTGGACAGCAAAATCTAGGAACTGTGACAGTGTGAGCAAAGGTGGGTTTCGCAGTGCGCAGCGCGCAATGCTTCCAATCTGGAAGTGGGTATTTTGAAAAATCGGCCAAGTTAGAAGCGTTCCGAAAATTTTCGGGGCGTAGCTTCATCTTACCCGAGGGGAAAATAATTCGAACTCTCTTGAAGCAACAGTGTAGGTTTTTAGATTAGTATTTATGATCCACCGTAAAGACAAAAACCCGCGTGCGGCTAAAGTCACAAATTACCCAAGTGGTTTTTATTTTTTTCTTCTCCCAGTTATACATATATACCTTGAATTCGGCTGCGCTTGACCTTGTCAGCTCGGGAATAATTCCAGTCTTACAGACTTAGATATCAACTTACAGCCTTATCCAAGGCATCAACCTCAGCTTTGCCCGTTTATCGCAAGTATTTATTATAGCGCAATTTGAACCGCGATAAACGTTAAATTTCACTTAGTTACAAAAACTAACGATGAGCTTTAGCGAACGTTACCCCCATCTTGTACACTTTTTGGAAGCTTCCACCCAATTACGTACCAGACTTACCGTTAACATTAAAAATGTAAATTTTGTTTAAAAAAGATGTACTATTTTGGGTATTTAGTAGGTGCAGGTTAAACTTGCAAATATTCATGCAGTTGCTCAGATTCCTGTACCGTGAAGTAATAATTAATTTCGAAGATGCTTGGGTATGACTGGATGGTGTGTTTCATTGGATGATCGAAAACGAAGTCTCGTAAAGCGAAACTAAAGTCTGCTCACCGGCAGCTGTCTGATCAGCCGTTTGAGTTTTTTACATGATTTTGTATAAAAGAGGAAAGGCACTTAATATAGCACTTCAATGCATTTCAATATGGACGCTTCGATCTGTCATGTGGGCCAATATCACCAAATATCCCACCAGTTCTCTTAAGCCTCCGATGGGTGGTCGAGTAACCAGCGAGTGCCCAATTCAGCTGTTATATTTAGATTTTATTGGTCTATTTTTCCGAGCTAAAAAGGGTAACATTGGAATATTTATTATTCTTGACAATTTTTCAAAACTTAAATATTTACAGGCAATAAAAAGGTTTACTTCAAATATAAAAGTGAATATCCGGAATCGTGCTTTGGATATCCTAAAATAATTGTGAGTGATAACGATACCCAATTTAATAGCTGTGATTTTTCCATTTTTCTCTATAAATATGGCGTTCAACATTTGGGCAATCGAACGAGGCAGAAATAGTTAATCGTTCGATTAATGCTGCTTTGAAAGCATACGTGCGTGAAATGTTTTTTTTTAATTAATTGTTCTCTCAGAAATTCAATTTAATTGGCGTCTCATCCTATATCGTGGTTTTTGGCCAACTCATGATTGTACTTGGGAAGGATTTTAAGCTATTGCGAACTCTAAATTAACTTAGTGAAGGCGAAGCAATAGAACAAGGGCTGACGAGTTTCAAGGAATTCGATCTAACAATAAAAAGCACCTACCAAGGCATAAGAGAAAATTCAACGCACATTCGATTTGCGGTCGAATCCACGTTCTATTGGCATTGTCCAAAAAATGGTAAAAGGAACATTTCCTTAAGCAATGTGCCTGCTCAAGGCTCGAATTAAGAAAAAGCTGGTAAGACTTCCGCTCTTAGCATACGTTCCATTCACAAGAAAGCCATGTTCAATGTCGCAAACGTACTCTTTGAAAAGATAACTTTTTCTTTCAGTCGCATAGAGAGGAAAGAATATTTATCTGCAAGTATGCATGTATTGATTTCGTTGCTTCAAGACATAAATATTATTTTTTCCATCGCCTATAGTCAATAGGCCTGCTGACATGGATCAACTCTACAAGGTCGTAAGTACCGCATAGCCAAAATTGAATGTATTGAAAAATGCAACAAAAACCAAAAGACGTTATCTTTGAGAGCGAGCCGCAGACGCCAGTTCTGGCATATGCATGGTTATATTGTCTTTATCTTTTTTTTTTTTGTAATCTCCTTTTAGTACTCTGAACACATTTAAAATGGGTACAAAGGGTATAATGGTTTTGTGCAAATGTATGCAACAGGCAGAAGGAAGCATCTCAGACCCCTTAAAATATATATATTCTTAATTAGGACGACGAGCTGAGTTGATTAACCCCTGTCCGCTGTACGATTTTTCCATTTTTTCGATATTTTGCTCCGCTTCATTAATATCGATAAAAATCGATTTTAACATTTGCGTCTTTCAATTTTCTTAGCAGATCTCCTAGACTTTAAGAGCTAGAACCAAAATTTGTTTCAATATGTGACTTGACTTGAGCTTTTGCTTGTACATAGATTTGAATGCTCATTGAGAATATGCGCTTAGCTTAAAAGTTATTCATGCATTTAGTATCCATAGTGGGGCTAAGCGTACCGGCTGAGAAAACGCGCAGCTTGCGGCGTGTGTGTTTGATTTTGTGGATTTGGTTTTACCAATATTTGCTCCTAGCAGCCCATTTGTGAGTTCCGAGCTGCTGAAGTTTGCTGCATTTTTTTATGATAGTGGTCTGCTGGACTTTTGGTCACCAAAATGTGATGGTCTTGGAGTCTAGACCCCTTGGCTTACCTACTACACATGGCTTGCGTACACTCAGATATTTGACCTAACCGGAGAGCTTACGGGTGTCTCACCGATGTAGAGTTGTCGGACTTAGACGATGTATCGTTTGGTAAAGAGAACGATAATCGCCTTCTGTGGGCTGATATTGAGATCCACCTCTGTGCGCCAACCAAGAGCCGTGTTGAGTACCATTTACATCTAATCAGTGGCGATGTCGAATTCTTAAGAGACAATTATAGCCCGGTCATCTTTATACACTATAGTATCATTACCTAGCTCCGATAGTTTACCAAGTAGTTCATCTATCAATTGGCTTCAGAGGGGCGACGAGTAAAGATCTTACGTAACAATAGAAAGGGTGCAGGTATAAGTCAATGTCCAAGTTTTTGATTGATGGACAATATTGTCGACTAGGAGGGAGCACAGCAATTTCCCCAAGCCTCGAATGCTTTCTCAATTTCTGATATAGAGCGACTTCTGTCGATCTGCCTTTAACGAACTATCAAAACAACCATATATTACTTTTCCTAATCAAATGCACACCCTAAGCATCCCGAACTGGAACTACTGATAAACGAGGCTTTCTTTTCAACGACCTTATTATCAGAGATGTAAATAGCAATGATATCAGCCAACTAATCTCAGGCACAAATTAGCTGCGAGCTTTACGCGCGCTTTTTTTACGGCTGCACTAGCCCCAACTACTAACAGTAGTGAATAACTTCCAAATTAACTGTCGACTACACAATCGCACACGGCACAAAAATTTAACTTTTCTAATCTAAATCTAACTTTTCTTCCCACGCAAGTATGTTTCGCGATATAATTCTAAAGTGGGCAATACAGGTTTGTAACACAGCCGAACTCATTTTAGCGTATTTATTTCGCAAATATAAATCAAAACAAACCGATCACCTGCTTTATTTACTTTATTATTATTATTTGACGGCTCACGCTTTTATAGTTTCAGAGATATCGACACAAAACTGGGCCAGAGACCTGTTACATATCGATAAAAAGAAGACGAAACAAGTTATCGACAATTTGAAATAAATTTGATCTGCATACGGTATACACTCTTTAGCTCTTATAGTCTCTGAAATCGACGCGTTCATACAGACGAACGGACAGACAGACGGACTTGGCTAAAACGACTCGGCTATTGGTGCTGATCAAGAATCTATATACTTTATGGGGTCAAAAATGCCTCCTTCTTCTTGTAACATCCATTTGCACAAAACCATAAAAATTACAAAGTAAGAGTCCCAAAAGTATGGTATTGGGTGCAGATCATGATAGTCATGAGCTTTATGTCAACCGACAACATACCTTGTAAACGGAACACGAATATAAAAGAACAGTCTTCTCCGATCTGTGATAACAAATGCATTAAAAATTTCATCAGTAACAATAATTCCAAATAAAACCTTTTTACTCGGGCATTTCAATATTCTAATATTTATTTGCAGGTCCCAAATATCTGGATACGAAGATGACATTTACAAGGCAACGATATCAAGTCACTGATAGCAACACGAAGACGACGACGTTTCAAAAGTATAAACTACTACAAGGACGAGGACTGTATTACGACTAAAAAGAAGCGATGTATGAAATATATGACTATGACGAACACGACGATGAAAATGATCATGAAGAAACAGTAATCGAAACAAACACTGTTAACGACAATGGTGAGTCCAGCAGAAATATCTAGCGGCTAGTGGATCAAGCAGTATTACTACGAATCGAGTATAGGAAACATGGGAGACGCAATAAGACCGTTTAGTGCTAAAAGTATCCAAGTCCAACTAGAGTTCAGTGGTCTTAAGTGAAAAGGATGTAACGCTAATTGGTCTATTTGACTTAGATTGCAATTCCTTTGCAATTCCAAATACGACATTTATCTCCTCGTTAGTAGCGAAATGTAGCCCTGAGTGAAGTAAGCCAATTATTGAATAAATTATATATTCGAGGTTGTGTTGAAACAGAGCCGGAAAAATGCGGTCGGCCCACGGGGCTTTAAAGGGAGCGAACGATTTAATGGCCCACCTGACATCTAGGCGATCCATCGTTACAGGAATTTTCTAGGCTTATAACCTTTTCCAATATCTTTTGCGGAAAGTTAGCTAATTGTCGAAGCCACTAAGGCTTTGTTACCAATTTGATTTCTATTGATTAAATGAATTGGATAACCTGCCGAATTTATACGTCTAGTACCTCTCCTCCGTTTTAGTTGATAAAGGTGTGTTTGTACACTCTATTTGATACATCTAATTGATTACACAATAAGTATTCAGGGACTCACCCCTCTTGTTGACATGATACTACCCAAGATAATGTGATAGTTGGCGTCACAGCCGATGACAAGCTCATTGTTCGTCCTTCGACAGAACCCGCTGCACTTCCGTCGGCGCTGCGTCATCGGTGTCTCCAGGCTAATATGCCGACGCCAATGGTTGACGAAACAAGGTTCCTGGAGACAAAGTTGGTTAGAGGAAAATGCATCATGTTTGTATCCAGAAGGATAGCTGTGCCAGGATAGCTGTGCCAGCCACTCCAATCGGGCATATAACAACTCCCATGACTTAATCCTTGGACCTGGCCACCAATCAACCAAAAGTTTTTTGTTGAAAGCCAGGTTGATGTTTTGTTCTGTGCTTATCCTACACACGGTGGCTGACGATTCTCTAGCGTGGTGCAGGTTCGCCAGGAGCACCATTATTGTTCTCATTGTTCCTTTGTGGAGCGTTGCACAAGGAAACTACTTTTGCCTTGTCGGGAATTGTTCCCAGGTTAGGCGCCTTGTACTTCATTGTATCTTGCGTCTTGCTGGCTGACAGCCACCGTTGTTCAGGATAAGTCTGGTCCTGTCAAAGCAGTACCAAAGATTTTTATTGCACTTGGAAGCAATATGCAGCGTTGCGCAATTTGTGGTTGCTGTGCTACCATTGGCTTATAATAAAATCGTTGTGAACACCTAAGTGCCCAAGAACCGCCTCGTTGGGTAGATCCAGGCTATTGGAGAAGTAAGATCGGATGAGGTACGCCTGGGGGAACTGGCTCTCCAACAGCTCAACTTCTAACGAACTACAAGCCTTGATATGACTGAAGCTCATCCTCACCCATTTGCCCGAGATGTTGTCGTAGCAGACGAGTATGAGCCACTGCGTTTTCGGAACAACACCCTCGAACATCGTCTTCACACCTGGCGTCACGCATGTCAGGGTGGATTTCAGGATTGCCGCCTTTATCGTAGCTCTGTTATCAGAAGTATCAATCTATCAGTCGTGATAAAACCGACTAAGGCACCGTTCGTCATTCGATTGTACGGTAAAGTTGGATCTCTGAGAGATCTCGCTGGATGCTTTCTTTCAAATCTGTGAGTGTGACGTCATTGTCCGATTCAGAGACCATTGGCTTTATCGGATCCTTCCAGGTCAAACCTTTTCTCGACGAGAATGTAACAGACAGCATCTCTATCCAAATCCCCCATTTAGGGGGATTCTCCACCCTCTGCTTAGGGTGGACACCGGCAACCCTACAGCTGCAGTGCCACAAGTAAGCTCAACCGTGCAAGTTGAAACCTAAGGTGATGCTGTTTGACCCACACTAGAATCTATTTATTTTTATGTGTTAGCTAATTTTGAATCCCACGATTGAACGGGAAAGGGAGTCACTCGCATCGCGCGTATCATGGCGTGAGAGCGAAAATAAAATTGGATTTCGAGAGGTATCCAAAATCCACATACTAACAATCGAGCACCCCCTCTGCAAAAATCCTTTGATATATGCTGTTCCACATTGGATTGGGGTAATTTTCTGAAAGAGTTGTATGGCTGTTACAAGGGCTTGTTTCTCGCCGCCTAAAAGTATAATCGCATTTCTAACAGTGTGTACAGCTACACCGCGTATTTTTGAAATAATAATTACCCGTTAATTCCCATGTTACAATCGTAACATTGAGGATAGTGAGTTTATACAATATTATAGATAAAATAGGAGGAATATCTGATGTAGGTGATAATAAACACATTCTGTATACTGTAAAAGACTTACAAGAATTGAATGAGAAGTTAAAATGCTACAGAAAATTACACTTACGCACACGCCTACAAATGCACGTCGCACGATGTACTCACATTAGTCAACTGCTGCGCCCCCAAGGAAGGACCTCGAAATGTTGCCATTCGTAACAGCAAACGCGAAAATTGGAAGCGTTCTGCAAATACGTAAATGTTGACCCATTTGGCTTAGGATACAAAATTGTCACGAAGAAGAGTGATGAGCAATCTTCCAGACATAAACCAGGAAGAAATTAACAACATTCCCACCCACGCAATCAGACCCGCATGTATCTCGCGGCAGGTAAACGGTAACCCAGCGAACCTCTTCACAAAGGATGAGCTAGTGAAGGCTGTAATGAGCATAAAGAACAGGAAAGCACCCTGGACCTGACAACATTCCGGCTGAAATTCTTTAAAAAAAATCGCAGTCAGCCGACCAAAAGCCTGATCCCTGGAAAATGCAGCGACTGGTCTTGTTAAGTAAGGGTAAAGGTGATCCAACGACCCCATCAGCTTATGCATGCTTAGGCATACTTAACACAGCGGGAAAAGTGGTAGAAAAGCTTATCAAACCTCGGTTAGCAGCCGCGATAGAAAACTCAGGAGGACTCTCGCCAGGACTATATGGGCTTAGACCAGGAAGATCTACAGCTGTAGCAATCAAGGAAGTCGTCCAAGCAGCGATTGCACGTCAACAAGAGAACAATTACTCGCGCCGAATAAAACTTTTGGCAGCTTAAGACGTGAAGAACGCATTTAACAGCACCAAATGGGTAAACATCATTGAGTGAATGGAAAAGCGATTCCGAATCCTCGGGTTCCTTATGCGAATGATACACAGCTATCTCGATAAGCGACAGCTGAAATACCAGACCGAAGCAGGAGAAAGATGTATCCAAATAAGTTCAGTAGCTTCCTTTCTAGGACCACTACTTGAAAAATATGCTACGACGAGATTATTCGCGTGGAAAAAGTAGGATACGCAGATGACATAGAAGCAGCCATTACAGTACGGACTCTTGAGCATGCGCAACGTAAACTCACCCAGGTGATGATTCGTGCTAAAGTTTGGATAAACTCCCATGGACTTGGGCCAACGCTGCAGAAAACTGGCCTTCTGCTTGTCACCAGGCGACAAATGACAAAAGAGGTCGATATGAGAATTAATAGAAGCATAATTCGGACGCAGAAAGCTATCGAGTACCTGCGAGTTTGGCTTGATGCAAAGTTCACCTACAGGAAACAGCTAGAGAGCGCAAAATTTAAAGCAACCAGAGCGACACAATCACTCATGGCGCAAGTTATGCAATCCTGATGTATGGCTGCGAGATCTGGGCGGACACGGTAAATGTGAACTGCAGAGTACAATGAACGACTTCCCTCAGTATAATTAGCGCATATCGCACAGTATCTTGAGCGGCAGCACTCGGGGAAGGGACAAGACAGTCAGCGGAATTCTGCAATCAAGAAACACTGGATACGTGGCAATAAAGATGGACAAACGAATGCACTGGTAGATGGCAAGGTTTATTCCTCAAATTAAACCATTGGTGGGGAGGAAACACGGATACGTGGACTAATACGTTACAGAGATTATTATTAGACACGGCTACATTAGCTCTTTCTCAATCGGAAAAGTGAATATCGAAGCTGCGTGTATGCTGACACTGAAAATGTTTAGAGCATACTATCTGTCACTGTGAATGGTCCCAAAAACGTAGTGAACTAGCTGTTAAAATTGGAGTTTTAACGCACGAGAACATCATAAACAAAAAGATAAACAGCGAAGAAAACTGGAGGCTGGTGGCCACCTTTGTTATCACCAATAAATCCAGCGTTTGAAAAAGAAGGATTTGGATGCAAGATGACGAAAAAGACAAAAGAGGCACCCTGGACGCATGGTCAACGAAGAGAGCACATAGCGCGTGAGGGGCCTCACTTCGAAGTAATGCGAAAGCAATTCCGAAGTGGAGGTAGGCTCCCGTCTTTGCGACGGAAGATCGAGAGATGCATAAAGCATTTCCCCTCCTCAGCCCAAAAAAACACCAATAAATTCTAACTATTTTTCCACATTGTGTTGTGAAAATCAATATCATTAAATATCCAAGGATATCCAAGGTACAAAGCAACAACAGCAAATTTGATATAAAATAGCGGATATATACTACAACAAAGCGAACAGGAGTGGAGCAACACTACAATAACATAGTCGGTGGAAGGCACTTCTCATACAGCTGTAAAAAGTCAATTCGCAAATAACGAGGTCCTGCAAGGGTCATTAGTAGTCATGAGGAAAATGGTTATTATAAAGAAAAATATGACAATAAGGTAAGTGAAAAAATGTCCTTACCTTTTAGGTAGGGTTTCTATTATAGACCCACAGGTCCAAAGGTTAAGATATCCGGCTGCGAAATAAAGTCAAAAAGTCAGTAGAAAGTGGAAAAAATACAGTTTTCACTAAATTCATTTAGCGATCCTCTAAATGCATTTGGCTAGGAACTGATGACCTCCCTTGTGGGGGAAGTTAAGAACTCCTAACAGGTATACGACAGATGAGAATTGCGATGATGAATTAACAAAATTATCTTATGACCTTAGGAATAAGGAACGGAAATAACTATTAATAAACCAAAAAATCTTCCATTTGATTTACCAAAAATGTATATTCCTAGTTTTTCTACTATATTTACTGGAAATGCGGCTTCAAAGATAGCAAAATTAGCGTTAACAGAGGGCAATTTTCATCACGCGTAGTATCTGTCCAGCAGACCCACACCATTGCATGACTCCAGGTGTGTTTCGTAGTTCTTCAGATTAGATAGCTAAGACAAAGATAAGTTTTGGCTTCTGGTGGCCAGTTGTGCGGTCGGCACCAGTGGGGGAATCGGTGTGGATCAGTGTTGGTACTCGACGACCAGTAAAATGTGATGGATCGTTATGACTGCTGGCGTCGGCGCTTGTCGGTATTGGTGCTTAATGTTGGAGAGAGAAGTTTTCTAAGGATGATCAATTATTACCTGACTGAATACAATTATTATTGACTGAATACTTAAAAGATGCAACCAAGAGTGATTGGCGAGAAATAAGTTTTACTCCAAAGGCTGATCAAACATTCGAAAAATAAGCAAGAATGTACCCGTTCGCACAGAAAGATTCCAAAGCATCGCCATGCAATTGCGACAACTTGAACTCATTTTTCTGTTTTTACAAGAATTAGTGCATACATCTGCCGTAGCTATGTCAAGTATATGTTCTTAAAGTATGTATGGAAAGTGAATTTAATGCAGAGATGATCTATGAAGAACATCCAATGGACAATGATCTCAACCAACGAGAGAGAGATTACTTCAGTAAACTTGCAAATTCTGCGGTTCAAGGAATATAACATACCGTGTGCCACATTTTCTGCACATATCAGGCCATACCTTCCAGCCAATTAGACGAAGTACATTTGATTGGCCTTGCACACCACTACATCAGGAATGTTAAAAAAGCGATTTTTTTGGGTTAATTAACTTAACCATAGCCTTCCCGGCAAGTTATTCGCACAGGAAAACGCGACAACTTCTTGTCCTTATCATCGTGTGATTGAGAGGCTACGCCAGCAAATCTACAAAACTGCACACTCGTGTTAAAGCGAGTCGCCTGAACCGAGAAAGTATTTATCATCGAGGTTATTGGTGATCATAAAGCCATTTCAGTTAACCTTCTTCTGCCCGATTTTCTTGAAAATAGTCCAGATGTATGTGCAAATTCCCCGAGAGACACCACTACCGATGCAGTCACCACCAGCATACCCATTAGAATCAATGTCGTTAGTGCGCGATATAGCCTCCGCCAATCGGAGAACTATTCGGCATTAAGCAAGGCGTGTAATGCTGATTTCTATATAAAAAAATACGTTGTGACGCTTTCCAACTTTGAGTGAGGCCACTTAAGCGGCTCAAGCTGTAGGTAGTCTGGACCGTTGAGCCATTTGCCGGCATTGTTAAGATTGGACACCTTCGTTGCAAGATTAAGACCGTTTTGGAGTTAAACCAGTACCAGCTCGAGTTGATTTGAATCCGTGAGTTGTTGAGGATCTTCTTGCCCAGTCTTACTCCGTCTAACGGCAGCGTGGAGCTCCATCCTGGGCATCAGGCTTAGCGGTATTAGGTACCTCCTTTGCATACTCGTAGGTATTAGTTCTAAAATAATATCTTGAGATTTTAACATCGTCGATTGCTGGTAGGACTCCTTTCCATCGCGTCCACTTGGGGATGAGCTCGCTGAATAACCTTTCGTCCCACTCAATCGAACTCCACCACACTTCCTGTACAGGATCTTGAGATCGATCGTGAAGCACGAAATGAATACAAGGGGATCGTACATACATGAACACCTGCAGAAACTCGCGTATTATTGGTGGCTCATTATCGCCGAGCGCATTGCGCTTTAACCAGAATCTAATCTGAACACGAATTCGTCTGGTTCTGGCAACCAATATATGCCGAGCACCTTTTCAGCCTTTTAGAATTGATGACTAGTTGCGTATGATGAAGCCGCCGGTTGTGTGGATGCTCTTCACCTGCGTGGCGATGGCTGCCACCTGTTCTTCGCCTTGACCGCTGTAGATGAAATCATCCACATAGTGGTAATAATTCACGGTCTACCATTGGATACAGGCTTTTTTACTGGTCTGCGTTGTTATCCCTGATAAAATGCACAATGTACAATTTATTCCAAATGTCAGAGTTGTCATGGCGTATACACTTGGTTGGCGCGCATCTTCGTCGCGCTCCGACCATAGAAATCTCCGGGCGTGCGCATCTGTCGGCTTTACTCTGATCTGGTGTAACATTTCGGCTATGTCGGCAGGTACCACGCCCGCTGTTTTAGAGTACCCAATTCCTCGTGTGAATCAGGTTGTTCTCTCTGAATTTTTTATCTCAACTCAGAGCGACTGGAGAATTTGCGTTGCAAGCACATAAAGCGCTTAAGTGCGCTTTGATAACTGTTCGGCAGTGGTGTTGCGGCATTCTTCCAGGGTATGCCAACTTCATATCGGCCGTCTTTGAACACTGCTGTTGATTGTAGACTTGCCAGCGATAGTGCGTCCTCTTATGGGAGCATTCGCTTCTCTGGTTTGTCTAGGGAGATCGGTTGCTTTATAGCTTCATGCATCCAACTGGTTTCAACTGCATGTGTGTACGTTGACATGCCCACTTGCGGATTGATGAATTGTGCAGGTCTATAGCGTCCAGCCTAGACGGCTTTTTGATGCAATCGATTGATGGCATGCTCCCTCGCGAATCTTCAGGCTTCACGGCTGGATGCCAGTAATTTGCACTGATCCTGTGATTCGAATCTATTGGCAACCCTGCCAGATAAGGGTATCTTTGGGAAAGCACACGGAAATTTGTCTGCTCCGAGTCCCTGGTAAGGGACTCTGCCTCTCGCTAACGCCAGTGGGATGCGTGGATTGCTGGCCTTTGTTCGCAAGTGTTTGCTTGCACGTGCCACACTGAAATTATGTTTGTATTCTGCGCGCAAATCGTTGTTGATGTTGGCATGGTTGAGGTTATGTACGTCGGTCGTGGCCTCGCCAAGTCGTCGCTATTTGACTGCGGATTCGCCTTAGATAGCGGGCCACAGAGTGGCATCGTTTTGGTCGTTGTTGTTGTGTACATCGAAACTGCTACTTCGGCTTTACTCAACGCTGACGCTTCACAGCCGAAAATGATTCCCGGGCCAGCTACCGAGTTGCTGATATCCGGTGATAGAGAATGTTGACGCTGTGCTGCTTGTTGTTGTGGACTTGTCTGATGCTGCGGGGAGCTTGTCGAAGCTTTCACGGCTGTTATATTCTGCGATACGTTGTCACAGTCACAGCATCGCTGGCGTCGTCACTGACGTTAGTGCCGACGCACTGGAAGTGGTACCAAGAGCTGCAGCCGGCAGCACTGTACCATCCGGTCATTATCTTTCTGGAAGCACCTTTTGCAGTGATACCCCTCACTTGAAATGTCTTTATTTGGCATTTTTGTCACACTTTTTTAGCCCGAACCACGCGACAGTTTTTTCTCACGCGTCAGTGAGCGATTACACAATCGTCAGATCGCCCGAGATAGTTTGGGATTTGTTTTATAGAATGTTGAGCCCAGCGCGGGCGGACGACCTTCTATCAGCTGACCAATGAGAACGCGTAGACCTTTGATTCCAATGTTCATTTATTAATTAATTATTTCACGAAAATGTTCAAGTCGAGCCCAAAGGACTTCTAAAGAAAAAGCGAAAGCACTAGTTAGCCAGCTATAAAACAAATCGTGCCGGTGTCCTCAACCAGACTAATCTCTTACAAGTTATGCGGCGACTCGCCAGCTTTTTGTTGTACCGAAATTACAAGCATCTGCGACAAACAACTGCGATCAAAGAAGAATGCAGAAATACTCTACAGTTCGACATATTGGGTGGCCTTAGCGGCAACTACGGTAGTTTGACATTACACAGTAGATTTTGGCGGCTACAGACGCTGCCGTCGAATTGACTTTTTCCCATCACGTAGTTAGAAATAATTTTTTTGCTCAAGTTTTTCTCTCAATTTAATTATTTGTGCAATAGGCATTTGATCTACCCAACAAATATCGTTGCTTGTGGAGTTTGTGCTTAGAAATTAAAAAAAAACATAAAAAGTCCCTAATTACGTGACCATAGAGTAATAAGAATAAAGAGCGGAATTGCGGATTAGAACTTTTATTACAGTTATTTAGTTGAAGCCAAGTACTTGGGCTTGGTCTGCAAACGCAATTCAAACACAGGTAAATTTACCATGGGGTGCAACAACAAAATTTTGAAAAACAACAACAGTTTGCATATGTCCTCTTTTCTGTTGCTTATGCCAAGAGTCAAGCTCGTTGGCAATTTCGGAGGGAGCGGGGTAACAACAACCACAGCATTTTCGGCAGCATTTGTTGTAGCAGGTGAGTTCTTAGGAGAGGAGCGCGGGGCTTAACAAAGACGAAAAAAGCGAAAAAGAGTGCAGATCATAGGCAGGAGCCCACGACAAAAAGAGACAGAAGCTTTTTCGCCAAAAGCTAGGACTTCTGCCTGCCAAAGTAGCATGCACAAAAAATCAAGTTGTCCGTAGTTCGACTTCTTTTCGGCATGCAAAAATTGCACACTCGCACAGAAATTTTAGCTGTGACTCGCGTGTTGAAAAGAAGTTGCAACCTTCAGATTTGCCTGCATGTTAATAGACTGCGTACACACATACTTATTCATTGGAACGACAACCCTTATTATGCAATTATTAAATAAAAATATTTATACAAAACATATTTTAAATAATAGTTCCAAATGTAATTCAACAAATAAGAAGAAACTTTTTTCCTTCACTTTGATTTAACATTTTATTTAAATTTTTTAGTATCAGTGTTAAAAGCACTAAGAAAAAGTTGAAATACCCTATTCAGGGAAATAGTGTACTAGTCGCTCGAAAATGAAAAATTATAAATATTGGCCGGCTTGCTGCAAGTAGAAACCAATCCATGAAGAAGAAGACGTACGTTTGTGACTTTGCAAAGCACAATAACAGTAGATTGGCGAATAGACAATTGGGCGTCGAGTTTGCAATTTGTGTTTGCGAGCTGACTGGCTAGCCTGAACCATTTTGAGTAAAAGCTCGTGATCACGAATTCCGCAATTTATTCTTATTACTCTATGTTACGTGATCACGAATATCGCAATTTATTCTTATAACTCTATGTTACGTGACCAAGCGAAATCAAATGAAAATATAAGTGCCACAACAAAATTGTAAAGATGCGTTAAGAATGCTAAGTCGATCAACTATGAGTCAAAATTTAATGTACCCTTACACTGTACAGTTACGTTTTACAAATCATTTCAAATCAAGTTGTTAATTTGTGTAAGCTGTCCCTAAATAAAAGGCCACCACTGTATGTACAGTCGTTCACGATGCTGGCAAGCTTAAAAACTTGTCACCATATCATCGTGCACAGCCCGATTGATTAACAAATTCTGTATAGCTGCTGCTTATAGAAAATTGCAATAAGCATTTCACTCCGTTTTACGACTTTTTCTTAAGTCTATTATAAATATTCTTTAGAGATTTTGTTGAACTTGTAATCTTAAAATAAATACATAATGCTTTTTGAGTTGTTATATTCGATTTCTTCTATATGCATGTATTAGAATAAGTATTTTATAAGTTGTACAGGTAAACAAATTATAAATATTCAGACATTCATTATTAAATAAATTGACGGTTTTTTAAGAACTCCAGCATACCCTGAACATTGGCGTTGACTTGTGCCTGCGATGACGACTGGCCATTTATCATATTGTTAGGCATGTTCGTACCAGAAAGCACTTGTTGGGGTTTATTACTGAACCCTACTTAACAAAACAAAATTGATTAATTAAACTTAAATACATACTACAAAATATTCTAGCATTTACCTTGTCCGTTTTGCTGTTGAGCACACGGAAATTTGTCTGCTCCGAGTCCCTGGTAAGGGACTCTGCCTCTCGCTAACGCCAGTGGGATGCGTGGATTGTTGGCCGCTGCTCGCATATGTTTACTTGCACGGGCCACACTGAAATTATGTTTGTATTCTGCGCGCAAATCGTTGTTGATGTTGGCATGGTTGAGGTTATGTACGTCGGTCGTGGCCACGCCAAGATGCGGATTCGCCTTAGATAGCGGGCCACAGAATGGTATCGTTTTGATCGTTTTTGTTGTGTACATCGAAACTGCTACTTCGGCTTTACTCAACGCTGACGCTTCACAGCCGAAGATGATTCCCGGGTCAGCTACCGAGTTGCTGATATCCGGTGATAGAGAATGTTGACGCTGTGCTGCTTGTTGTTGTGGACTTGTCTGATGCTGCGGGGAGCTTGTCGTAGCTTTCACGGCTTTTATATTCTGCGATACGTTGTCACAGTCGCAGCACCAGCTGGCGTCGTCACTGACGTTGGTGCCGACGCACTTGAAGTGGTACCAAGAGCTGCAGCGGCAGCACTGTACCATCCGGTCATTATCTTTCTGGAAGCACCTTTTGCAGTGATACCCTTCACTTGAAATGTCTTTATTTGGCATTTTTGTCACACTTTTTTTAGCCCGAACCACGCGACAGTTTTTTCTCACGCGTCAGTGAGCGATTACACAATCGTCAGATCGCCCGAGATAGCTTGGAATTTGTTTTATAGAATGTTGAGCCCAGCGCGGGCGGACGACCTTCTATCAGCTGACCAATAAGAACGCGTAGACCTTTGATTCCAATGTTCATTTATAAATTAATAATTTCACGAAAATGTTCAAGTCGAGCCCAAAGGACTTCTAAAGAAAAAGCGAAAGCACTAGTTAGCCAGCTATAAAACAAATCGTGCCGGTGTCCTCAACCAGACTAATCTCTTACAAGTTAAGAGGCGACTCGCCAGCTTTTTGTTGTACCGAAATTACAAGCATCTGCGACAAACAACTGCGATTAAAGAAGAATGCAGAAATACTCTACAGTTCGACATATTGGGTGGCCTTAGCGGCAACTACGGTAGTTTGACATTACACAGTAGATTTTGGCGGCTACAGACGCTGCCGTCGAATTGACTTTTTCCCATCACGTAGTTAGAAATATTTTTTTTGCTCAAGTTTTTCTCTCAATTTAATTACTTGTGCAATAGGCATTTGATCTACCCAACAAATATCGTTGCTTGTGGAGTTTGTGCTTAGAAATTAAAAAAAAAACATAAAAAGTCCCTAATTACGTGACCATAGAGTAATAAGAATAAAGAGCGGAGTTGCGGATTAGAACTTTTATTACAGTTATTTAGTTGAAGCCAAGTACTTGGGCTTGGTCTGCAAACGCAATTCAAACACAGGTAAATTTACCATGGGGTGCAACAAGAAAATTTTGAAAAACAACAACAGTTTGCATATGTCCTCTTTTCTGTTTTATGCCAAGAGTCAAGCTCGTTGGCAATTTCGGAGGGAGCGGGGTAACAACAACCACAGCATTTTCGGCAGCATTTGTTGTAGCAGGTGAGTTTTTAGGACGAAAAAAGCGAAAAAGAGTGCAGATCATAGGCAGGAGCCCACGACAAAAAGAAACAGAAGCTTTTTCGCCAAAAGCTAGGACTTCTGCCTGCCAAAGTAGCATGCACAAAAAATCAAGTTGTCCGTAGTTCGATTTCTTTTCGGCATGCAAAAATTGCACACTCGCACAGAAATTTTAGCTGTGACTCGCGTGTTGAAAAGAAGTTGCAACCTTCAGATTTGCCTGCATGTTAATAGACTGCGTACACACATACTTATTCATTGTAACGACAACCCTTATTATGCAATTATTAAATAAAAATATTTATACAAAACATATTTTAAATAATAGTTCCAAATGTAATTCAACAAATAAGAAGAAACTTTTTTCCTTCACTTTGATTTAACATTTTATTTAAATTTTTTAGTATCAGTGTTAAAAGCACTAAGAAAAAGTTGAAATACCCTATTCAGGGAAATAGTGTACTAGTCGCTCGAAAATGAAAAATTATAAATATTGGCCGGCTTGCTGCAAGTAGAAACCAATCCATGAAGAAGAAGACGTACGTTTGTGACTTTGCAAAGCACAATAACAGTAGATTGGCGAATAGACAATTGGGCGTCGAGTTTGCAATTTGTGTTTGCGAGCTGACTGGCTAGCCTGAACCATTTTGAGTAAAAGCTCGTGATCACGAATTCGGCAATTTATTCTTATTACTCTATGTTACGTGATCACGAATATCGCAATTTATTCTTATAACTCTATGTTACGTGACCAAGCGAAATCAAATGAAAATATAAGTGCCACAACAAAATTGTAAAGATGCGTTAAGAATGCTAAGTCGATCAACTATGAGTCAAAATTTAATGTACCCTTACACTGTACAGTTACGTTTTACAAATCATTTCAAATCAAGTTGTTAATTTGTGTAAGCTGTCCCTAAATAAAAGGCCACCACTGTATGTACAGTCGTTCACGATGCTGGCAAGCTTAAAAACTTGTCACCATATCATCGTGCACAGCCCGATTGATTAACAAATTCTGTATAGCTGCTGCTTATCTTAGAAAATTGCAATAAGCATTTCTCTCCGTTTTACGACTTTTTCTTAAGTCTATTATAAATATTCTTTAGAGATTTTGTTGAACTTGTAATCTTAAAATAAATACATAATGCTTTTTGAGTTGTTATATTCGATTTCTTCTATATGCATGTATTAGAATAAGTATTTTATAAGTTGTACAGGTAAACAAATTATAAATATTCAGACATTCATTATTAAATAAATTGACGGTTTTTTAAGAACTCCAGCATACCCTGAACATTGGCGTTGACTTGTGCCTGCGATGACGACTGGCCATTCATCATATTGTTAGGCATGTTCGTACCAGAAAGCACTTGTTGGGGTTTATTACTGAACCCTACTTAACAAAACAAAATTGATTAATTAAACTTAAATACATACTACAAAATATTCTAGCATTTACCTTGTCCGTTTTGCTGTTGAGCACACGGAAATGTGTCTGCTCCGAGTCCCTGGTAAGGGACTCTGCCTCTCGCTAACGCCAGTGGGATGCGTGGATTGTTGGCCGCTGCTCGCATATGTTTACTTGCACGGGCCACACTGAAATTATGTTTATATTCTGCGCGCAAATCGTTGTTGATGTTGGCATGGTTGAGGTTATGTACGTCGGTCGTGGCCACGCCAAGTCGTCGCTATTTGACTGCGGATTCGCCTTAGATAGCGGGCCACAGAGTGGTATCGTTTTGATCGTTTTTGTTGTGTACATCGAAACTGCTACTTCGGCTTTACTCAACGCTGACGCTTCACAGCCGAAGATGATTCCCGGGTCAGCTACCGAGTTGCTGATCTCCGGTGATAGAGAATGTTGGCGCTGTGCTGCTTGTTGTTGTGGACTTGTCTGATGCTGCGGGGAGCTTGTCGTAGCTTTCACGGCTGTTATATTCTGCGATACGTTGTCACAGTCGCAGCACCAGCTGGCGTCGTCACTGACGTTGGTGCCGACGCACTTGAAGTGGTACCAAGAGCTGCAGCGGCAGCACTGTACCATCCGGTCATAATCTTTCTGCAAGCACCTTTTGCAGTGATACCCTTCACTTGAAATGTCTTTATTTGGCATTTTTGTCACACTTTTTTTAGCCCGAACCACGCGACAGTTTTTTCTCACGCGTCAGTGAGCGATTACACAATCGTCAGATCGCCCGAGATAGCTTGGGATTTGTTTTATAGAATGTTGAGCCCAGCGCGGGCGGACGACCTTCCGGTGTCCGGTGTCCTCAACCAGACTAATCTCTTACAAGTTAAGCGGCGACTCGCCAGCTTTTTGTTGTACCGAAATTACAAGCATCTGCGACAAACAACTGCGATTAAAGAAGAATGCAGAAATACTCTACAGTTCGACATATTGGGTGGCCTTAGCGGCAACTACGGTAGTTTGACATTACACAGTAGATTTTGGCGGCTACAGACGCTGCCGTCGAATTGACTTTTTCCCATCACGTAGTTAGAAATATTTTTTTTGCTCAAGTTTTTCTCTCAATTTAATTATTTGTGCAATAGGCATTTGATCTACCCAACAAATATCGTTGCTTGTGGAGTTTGTGCTTAGAAATTAAAAAAAAACATAAAAAGTCCCTAATTACGTGACCATAGAGTAATAAGAATAAAGAGCGGAGTTGCGGATTAGAACTTTTATTACAGTTATTTAGTTGAAGCCAAGTACTTGGGCTTGGTCTGCAAACGCAATTCAAACACAGGTAAATTTACCATGGGGTGCAACAAGAAAATTTTGAAAAACAACAACAGTTTGCATATGTCCTCTTTTCTGTTTTATGCCAAGAGTCAAGCTCGTTGGCAATTTCGGAGGGAGCGGGGTAACAACAACCACAGCATTTTCGGCAGCATTTGTTGTAGCAGGTGAGTTCTTAGGAGAGGAGCGCGGGGCTTAACAAAGACGAAAAAAGCGAAAAAGAGTGCAGATCATAGGCAGGAGCCCACGACAAAAAGAAACAGAAGCTTTTTCGCCAAAAGCTAGGACTTCTGCCTGCCAAAGTAGCATGCACAAAAAATCAAGTTGTCCGTAGTTCGATTTCTTTTCGGCATGCAAAAATTGCACACTCGCACAGAAATTTTAGCTGTGACTCGCGTGTTGAAAAGAAGTTGCAACCTTCAGATTTGCCTGCATGTTAATAGACTGCGTACACACATACTTATTCATTGGAACGACAACCCTTATTATGCAATTATTAAATAAAAATATTTATACAAAATATATTTTAAATAATAGTTCCAAATGTAATTCAACAAATAAGAAGAAACTTTTTTCCTTCACTTTGATTTAACATTTTATTTAAATTTTTTAGTATCAGTGTTAAAAGCACTAAGAAAAAGTTGAAATACCCTATTCAGGGAAATAGTGTACTAGTCGCCCAAAAATGAAAAATTATAAATATTGGCCGGCTTGCTGCAAGTAGAAACCAATCCATGAAGAAGAAGACGTACGTTTGTGACTTTGCAAAGCACAATAACAGTAGATTGGCGAATAGACAATTGGGCGTCGAGTTTGCAATTTGTGTTTGCGAGCTGACTGGCTAGCCTGAGCCATTTTGAGTAAAAGCTCATGATCACGAATTCCGCAATTTATTCTTATTACTCTATGTTACGTGATCACGAATATCGCAATTTATTCTTATAACTCTATGTTACGTGACCAAGCGAAATCAAATGAAAATATAAGTGCCACAACAAAATTGTAAAGATGCGTTAAGAATGCTAAGTCGATCAACTATGAGTCAAAATTTAATGTACCCTTACACTGTACAGTTACGTTTTACAAATCATTTCAAATCAAGTTGTTAATTTGTGTAAGTTGTCCCTAAATAAAAGGCCACCACTGTATGTACAGTCGTTCACGATGCTGGCAAGCTTAAAAACTTGTCACCATATCATCGTGCACAGCCCGATTGATTAACAAATTCTGTATAGCTGCTGCTTATAGAAAATTGCAATAAGCATTTCACTCCGTTTTACGACTTTTTCTTAAGTCTATTATAAATATTCTTTAGAGATTTTGTTGAACTTGTAATCTTAAAATAAATACATAATGCTTTTTGAGTTGTTATATTCGATTTCTTCTATATGCATGTATTAGAATAAGTATTTTATAAGTTGTACAGGTAAACAAATTATAAATATTCAGACATTCATTATTAAATAAATTGACGGTTTTTTAAGAACTCCAGCATACCCTGAACATTGGCGTTGACTTGTGCCTGCGATGACGACTGGCCATTTATCATATTGTTAGGCATGTTCGTACCAGAAAGCACTTGTTGGGGTTTATTACTGAACCCTACTTAACAAAACAAAATTGATTAATTAAACTTAAATACATACTACAAAATATTCTAGCATTTACCTTGTCCGTTTTGCTGTTGAGCACACGGAAATTTGTCTGCTCCGAGTCCCTGGTAAGGGACTCTGCCTCTCGCTAACGCCAGTGGGATGCGTGGATTGTTGGCCGCTGCTCGCATATGTTTACTTGCACGGGCCACACTGAAATTATGTTTGTATTCTGCGCGCAAATCGTTGTTGATGTTGGCATGGTTGAGGTTATGTACGTCGGTCGTGGCCACGCCAAGTCGTCGCTATTTGACTGCGGATTCGCCTTAGATAGCGGGCCACAGAGTGGTATCGTTTTGATCGTTTTTGTTGTGTACATCGAAACTGCTACTTCGGCTTTACTCAACGCTGACGCTTCACAGCCGAAGATGATTCCCGGGTCAGCTACCGAGTTGCTGATCTCCGGTGATAGAGAATGTTGACGCTGTGCTGCTTGTTGTTGTGGACTTGTCTGATGCTGCGGGGAGCTTGTCGTAGCTTTCACGGCTGTTATATTCTGCGATACGTTGTCACAGTCGCAGCACCAGCTGGCGTCGTCACTGACGTTGGTGCCGACGCACTTGAAGTGGTACCAAGAGCTGCAGCGGCAGCACTGTACCATCCGGTCATTATCTTTCTGGAAGCACCTTTTGCAGTGATACCCTTCACTTGAAATGTCTTTATTTGGCATTTTTGTCACACTTTTTTTAGCCCGAACCACGCGACAGTTTTTTCTCACGCGTCAGTGAGCGATTACACAATCGTCAGATCGCCCGAGATAGCTTGGAATTTGTTTTATAGAATGTTGAGCCCAGCGCGGGCGGACGACCTTCTATCAGCTGACCAATAAGAACGCGTAGACCTTTGATTCCAATGTTCATTTATAAATTAATAATTTCACGAAAATGTTCAAGTCGAGCCCAAAGGACTTCTAAAGAAAAAGCGAAAGCACTAGTTAGCCAGCTATAAAACAAATCGTGCCGGTGTCCTCAACCAGACTAATCTCTTACAAGTTAAGAGGCGACTCGCCAGCTTTTTGTTGTACCGAAATTACAA
Organism: Drosophila robusta; assembly: GCA_035043565.1. Classification (NCBI taxonomy): domain Eukaryota; kingdom Metazoa; phylum Arthropoda; class Insecta; order Diptera; family Drosophilidae; genus Drosophila; species Drosophila robusta. The sequence goes on from JAWNMW010000571.1 coordinate 47,970, forward strand.
GCATCTGCGACAAACAACTGCGATTAAAGAAGAATGCAGAAATACTCTACAGTTCGACATATTGGGTGGCCTTAGCGGCAACTACGGTAGTTTGACATTACACAGTAGATTTTGGCGGCTACAGACGCTGCCGTCGAATTGACTTTTTCCCATCACGTAGTTAGAAATATTTTTTTTGCTCAAGTTTTTCTCTCAATTTAATTACTTGTGCAATAGGCATTTGATCTACCCAACAAATATCGTTGCTTGTGGAGTTTGTGCTTAGAAATTAAAAAAAAAACATAAAAAGTCCCTAATTACGTGACCATAGAGTAATAAGAATAAAGAGCGGAGTTGCGGATTAGAACTTTTATTACAGTTATTTAGTTGAAGCCAAGTACTTGGGCTTGGTCTGCAAACGCAATTCAAACACAGGTAAATTTACCATGGGGTGCAACAAGAAAATTTTGAAAAACAACAACAGTTTGCATATGTCCTCTTTTCTGTTTTATGCCAAGAGTCAAGCTCGTTGGCAATTTCGGAGGGAGCGGGGTAACAACAACCACAGCATTTTCGGCAGCATTTGTTGTAGCAGGTGAGTTTTTAGGACGAAAAAAGCGAAAAAGAGTGCAGATCATAGGCAGGAGCCCACGACAAAAAGAAACAGAAGCTTTTTCGCCAAAAGCTAGGACTTCTGCCTGCCAAAGTAGCATGCACAAAAAATCAAGTTGTCCGTAGTTCGATTTCTTTTCGGCATGCAAAAATTGCACACTCGCACAGAAATTTTAGCTGTGACTCGCGTGTTGAAAAGAAGTTGCAACCTTCAGATTTGCCTGCATGTTAATAGACTGCGTACACACATACTTATTCATTGTAACGACAACCCTTATTATGCAATTATTAAATAAAAATATTTATACAAAACATATTTTAAATAATAGTTCCAAATGTAATTCAACAAATAAGAAGAAACTTTTTTCCTTCACTTTGATTTAACATTTTATTTAAATTTTTTAGTATCAGTGTTAAAAGCACTAAGAAAAAGTTGAAATACCCTATTCAGGGAAATAGTGTACTAGTCGCCCGAAAATGAAAAATTATAAATATTGGCCGGCTTGCTGCAAGTAGAAACCAATCCATGAAGAAGAAGACGTACGTTTGTGACTTTGCAAAGCACAATAACAGTAGATTGGCGAATAGACAATTGGGCGTCGAGTTTGCAATTTGTGTTTGCGAGCTGACTGGCTAGCCTGAACCATTTTGAGTAAAAGCTCGTGATCACGAATTCGGCAATTTATTCTTATTACTCTATGTTACGTGATCACGAATATCGCAATTTATTCTTATAACTCTATGTTACGTGACCAAGCGAAATCAAATGAAAATATAAGTGCCACAACAAAATTGTAAAGATGTGTTAAGAATGCTAAGTCGATCAACTATGAGTCAAAATTTAATGTACCCTTACACTGTACAGTTACGTTTTACAAATCATTTCAAATCAAGTTGTTAATTTGTGTAAGCTGTCCCTAAATAAAAGACCACCACTGTATGTACAGTCGTTCACGATGCTGGCAAGCTTAAAAACTTGTCACCATATCATCGTGCACAGCCCGATTGATTAACAAATTCTGTATAGCTGCTGCTTATCTTAGAAAATTGCAATAAGCATTTCTCTCCGTTTTACGACTTTTTCTTAAGTCTATTATAAATATTCTTTAGAGATTTTGTTGAACTTGTAATCTTAAAATAAATACATAATGCTTTTTGAGTTGTTATATTCGATTTCTTCTATATGCATGTATTAGAATAAGTATTTTATAAGTTGTACAGGTAAACAAATTATAAATATTCAGACATTCATTATTAAATAAATTGACGGTTTTTTAAGAACTCCAGCATACCCTGAACATTGGCGTTGACTTGTGCCTGCGATGACGACTGGCCATTTATCATATTGTTAGGCATGTTCGTACCAGAAAGCACTTGTTGGGGTTTATTTCTGAACCCTACTTAACAAAACAAAATTGATTAATTAAACTTAAATACATACTACAAAATATTCTAGCATTTACCTTGTCCGTTTTGCTGTTGAGCACACGGAAATTTGTCTGCTCCGAGTCCCTGGTAAGGGACTCTGCCTCTCGCTAACGCCAGTGGGATGCGTGGATTGTTGGCCGCTGCTCGCATATGTTTACTTGCACGGGCCACACTGAAATTATGTTTGTATTCTGCGCGCAAATCGTTGTTGATGTTGGCATGGTTGAGGTTATGTACGTCGGTCGTGGCCACGCCAAGATGCGGGTTCGCCTTAGATAGCGGGCCACAGAATGGTATCGTTTTGATCGTTTTTGTTGTGTACATCGAAACTGCTACTTCGGCTTTACTCAACGCTGACGCTTCACAGCCGAAGATGATTCCCGGGTCAGCTACCGAGTTGCTGATATCCGGTGATAGAGAATGTTGACGCTGTGCTGCTTGTTGTTGTGGACTTGTCTGATGCTGCGGGGAGCTTGTCGTAGCTTTCACGGCTGTTATATTCTGCGATACGTTGTCACAGTCGCAGCACCAGCTGGCGTCGTCACTGACGTTGGTGCCGACGCACTTGAAGTGGTACCAAGAGCTGCAGCGGCAGCACTGTACCATCCGGTCATTATCTTTCTGCAAGCACCTTTTGCAGTGATACCCTTCACTTGAAATGTCTTTATTTGGCATTTTTGACACACTTTTTTTAGCCCGAACCACGCGACAGTTTTTTCTCACGCGTCAGTGAGCGATTACACAATCGTCAGATCGCCCGAGATAGCTTGGAATTTGTTTAATAGAATGTTGAGCCCAGCGCGGGCGGACGACCTTCTATCAGCTGACCAATAAGAACGCGTAGACCTTTGATTCCAATGTTCATTTATAAATTAATAATTTCACGAAAATGTTCAAGTCGAGCCCAAAGGACTTCTAAAGAAAAAGCGAAAGCACTAGTTAGCCAGCTATAAAACAAATCGTGCCGGTGTCCTCAACCAGACTAATCTCTTACAAGTTAAGAGGCGACTCGCCAGCTTTTTGTTGTACCGAAATTACAAGCATCTGCGACAAACAACTGCGATTAAAGAAGAATGCAGAAATACTCTACAGTTCGACATATTGGGTGGCCTTAGCGGCAACTACGGTAGTTTGACATTACACAGTAGATTTTGGCGGCTACAGACGCTGCCGTCAAATTGACTTTTTCCCATCACGTAATTAGAAATATTTTTTTTGCTCAAGTTTTTCTCTCAATTTAATTATTTGTGCAATAGGCATTTGATCTACCCAACAAATATCGTTGCTTGTGGAGTTTGTGCTTAGAAATTAAAAAAAAACATAAAAAGTCCCTAATTACGTGACCATAGAGTAATAAGAATAAAGAGCGGAGTTGCGGATTAGAACTTTTATTACAGTTATTTAGTTGAAGCCAAGTACTTGGGCTTGGTCTGCAAACGCAATTCAAACACAGGTAAATTTACCATGGGGTGCAACAAGAAAATTTTGAAAAACAACAACAGTTTGCATATGTCCTCTTTTCTGTTTTATGCCAAGAGTCAAGCTCGTTGGCAATTTCGGAGGGAGCGGGGTAACAACAACCACAGCATTTTCGGCAGCATTTGTTGTAGCTGGTGAGTTTTTAGGACGAAAAAAGCGAAAAAGAGTGCAGATCATAGGCAGGAGCCCACGACAAAAAGAAACAGAAGCTTTTTCGCCAAAAGCTAGGACTTCTGCCTGCCAAAGTAGCATGCACAAAAAATCAAGTTGTCCGTAGTTCGATTTCTTTTCGGCATGCAAAAATTGCACACTCGCACAGAAATTTTAGCTGTGACTCGCGTGTTGAAAAGAAGTTGCAACCTTCAGATTTGCCTGCATGTTAATAGACTGCGTACACACATACTTATTCATTGGCACGACAACCCTTATTATGCAATTATTAAATAAAAATATTTATACAAAACATATTTTAAATAATAGTTCCAAATGTAATTCAACAAATAAGAAGAAACTTTTTTCCTTCACTTTGATTTAACATTTTATTTAAATTTTTTAGTATCAGTGTTAAAAGCACTAAGAAAAAGTTGAAATACCCTATTCAGGGAAATAGTGTACTAGTCGCCCAAAAATGAAAAATTATAAATATTGGCCGGCTTGCTGCAAGTAGAAACCAATCCATGAAGAAGAAGACGTACGTTTGTGACTTTGCAAAGCACAATAACAGTAGATTGGCGAATAGACAATTGGGCGTCGAGTTTGCAATTTGTGTTTTCGAGCTGACTGGCTAGCCTGAACCATTTTGAGTAAAAGCTCGTGATCACGAATTCGGCAATTTATTCTTATTACTCTATGTTACGTGATCACGAATATCGCAATTTATTCTTATAACTCTATGTTACGTGACCAAGCGAAATCAAATGAAAATATAACTGCCACAACAAAATTGTAAAGATGTGTTAAGAATGCTAAGTCGATCAACTATGAGTCAAAATTTAATGTACCCTTACACTGTACAGTTACGTTTTACAAATCATTTCAAATCAAGTTGTTAATTTGTGTAAGCTGTCCCTAAATAAAAGACCACCACTGTATGTACAGTCGTTCACGATGCTGGCAAGCTTAAAAACTTGTCACCATATCATCGTGCACAGCCCGATTGATTAACAAATTCTGTATAGCTGCTGCTTATAGAAAATTGCAATAAACATTTCACTCCGTTTTACGACTTTTTCTTAAGTCTATTATAAATATTCTTTAGAGATTTTGTTGAACTTGTAATCTTAAAATAAATACATAATGCTTTTTGAGTTGTTATATTCGATTTCTTCTATATGCATGTATTAGAATAAGTATTTTATAAGTTGTACAGGTAAACAAATTATAAATATTCAGACATTCATTATTAAATAAATTGACGGTTTTTTAAGAACTCCAGCATACCCTGAACATTGGCGTTGACTTGTGCCTGCGATGACGACTGGCCATTTATCATATTGTTAGGCATGTTCGTACCAGAAAGCACTTGTTGGGGTTTATTTCTGAACCCTACTTAACAAAACAAAATTGATTAATTAAACTTAAATACATACTACAAAATATTCTAGCATTTACCTTGTCCGTTTTGCTGTTGAGCACACGGAAATTTGTCTGCTCCGAGTCCCTGGTAAGGGACTCTGCCTCTCGCTAACGCCAGTGGGATGCGTGGATTGTTGGCCGCTGCTCGCATATGTTTACTTGCACGGGCCACACTGAAATTATGTTTGTATTCTGCGCGCAAATCGTTGTTGATGTTGGCATGGTTGAGGTTATGTACGTCGGTCGTGGCCACGCCAAGTCGTCGCTATTTGACTGCGGATTCGCCTTAGATAGCGGGCCACAGAGTGGTATCGTTTTGATCGTTTTTGTTGTGTACATCGAAACTGCTACTTCGGCTTTACTCAACGCTGACGCTTCACAGCCGAAGATGATTCCCGGGTCAGCTACCGAGTTACTGATCTCCGGTGATAGAGAATGTTGACGCTGTGCTGCTTGTTGTTGTGGACTTGTCTGATGCTGCGGGGAGCTTGTCGTAGCTTTCACGGCTTTTATATTCTGCGATACGTTGTCACAGTCGCAGCACCAGCTGGCGTCGTCACTGACGTTGGTGCCGACGCACTTGAAGTGGTACCAAGAGCTGCAGCGGCAGCACTGTACCATCCGGTCATTATCTTTCTGCAAGCACCTTTTGCAGTGATACCCTTCACTTGAAATGTCTTTATTTGGCATTTTTGACACACTTTTTTTAGCCCGAACCACGCGACAGTTTTTTCTCACGCGTCAGTGAGCGATTACACAATCGTCAGATCGCCCGAGATAGCTTGGAATTTGTTTAATAGAATGTTGAGCCCAGCGCGGGCGGACGACCTTCTATCAGCTGACCAATAAGAACGCGTAGACCTTTGATTCCAATGTTCATTTATAAATTAATAATTTCACGAAAATGTTCAAGTCGAGCCCAAAGGACTTCTAAAGAAAAAGCGAAAGCACTAGTTAGCCAGCTATAAAACAAATCGTGCCGGTGTCCTCAACCAGACTAATCTCTTACAAGTTAAGAGGCGACTCGCCAGCTTTTTGTTGTACCGAAATTACAAGCATCTGCGACAAACAACTGCGATTAAAGAAGAATGCAGAAATACTCTACAGTTCGACATATTGGGTGGCCTTAGCGGCAACTACGGTAGTTTGACATTACACAGTAGATTTTGGCGGCTACAGACGCTGCCGTCAAATTGACTTTTTCCCATCACGTAGTTAGAAATATTTTTTTTGCTCAAGTTTTTCTCTCAATTTAATTATTTGTGCAATAGGCATTTGATCTACCCAACAAATATCGTTGCTTGTGGAGTTTGTGCTTAGAAATTAAAAAAAAACATAAAAAGTCCCTAATTACGTGACCATAGAGTAATAAGAATAAAGAGCGGAGTTGCGGATTAGAACTTTTATTACAGTTATTTAGTTGAAGCCAAGTACTTGGGCTTGGTCTGCAAACGCAATTCAAACACAGGTAAATTTACCATGGGGTGCAACAAGAAAATTTTGAAAAACAACAACAGTTTGCATATGTCCTCTTTTCTGTTTTATGCCAAGAGTCAAGCTCGTTGGCAATTTCGGAGGGAGCGAGGTAACAACAACCACAGCATTTTCGGCAGCATTTGTTGTAGCAGGTGAGTTTTTAGGACGAAAAAAGCGAAAAAGAGTGCAGATCATAGGCAGGAGCCCACGACAAAAAGAAACAGAAGCTTTTTCGCCAAAAGCTAGGACTTCTGCCTGCCAAAGTAGCATGCACAAAAAATCAAGTTGTCCGTAGTTCGATTTCTTTTCGGCATGCAAAAATTGCACACTCGCACAGAAATTTTAGCTGTGACTCGCGTGTTGAAAAGAAGTTGCAACCTTCAGATTTGCCTGCATGTTAATAGACTGCGTACACACATACTTATTCATTGGCACGACAACCCTTATTATGCAATTATTAAATAAAAATATTTATACAAAACATATTTTAAATAATAATTCCAAATGTAATTCAACAAATAAGAAGAAACTTTTTTCCTTCACTTTGATTTAACATTTTATTTAAATTTTTTAGTATCAGTGTTAAAAGCACTAAGAAAAAGTTGAAATACCCTATTCAGGGAAATAGTGTACTAGTCGCCCAAAAATGAAAAATTATAAATATTGGCCGGCTTGCTGCAAGTAGAAACCAATCCATGAAGAAGAAGACGTACGTTTGTGACTTTGCAAAGCACAATAACAGTAGATTGGCGAATAGACAATTGGGCGTCGAGTTTGCAATTTGTGTTTGCGAGCTGACTGGCTAGCCTGAGCCATTTTGAGTAAAAGCTCATGATCACGAATTCCGCAATTTATTCTTATTACTCTATGTTACGTGATCACGAATATCGCAATTTATTCTTATAACTCTATGTTACGTGACCAAGCGAAATCAAATGAAAATATAAGTGCCACAACAAAATTGTAAAGATGCGTTAAGAATGCTAAGTCGATCAAGTATGAGTCAAAATTTAATGTACCCTTACACTGTACAGTTACGTTTTACAAATCATTTCAAATCAAGTTGTTAATTTGTGTAAGCTGTCCCTAAATAAAAGGCCACCACTGTATGTACAGTCGTTCACGATGCTGGCAAGCTTAAAAACTTGTCACCATATCATCGTGCACAGCCCGATTGATTAACAAATTCTGTATAGCTGCTGCTTATCTTAGAAAATTGCAATAAGCATTTCTCTCCGTTTTACGACTTTTTCTTAAGTCTATTAAAAATGATCTTTAGAGACTTTGTTGAACTTGTAATCTTAAAATAAATACATAATGCTTTTTGAGTTGTTATATTCGATTTCTTCTATATGCATGTATTAGAATAAGTATTTTATAAGTTGTACAGGTAAACAAATTATAAATATTCAGACATTCATTATTAAACAAATTGACGGTTTTTTAAGAACTCCAGCATACCCTGAACATTGGCGTTGACTTGTGTCTGCGATGACGACTGGCCATTCATCATATTGTTAGGCATGTTCGTACCAGGAAGCACTTGTTGGGGTTGATTACTGAACCCTATTTAACAAAACAAAATTGATTAATTAAACTTAAATACATACTACAAAATATTCTAGCATTTACCTTGTCCGTTTTGCTGTTGAGTTTGCGCCAAATGTTGCAGAAATATGTCTTGTTGTTGCTGAAGTGGCATTTGAGCCTGATGCGGAAAAGACGAATATTGTCTAAAAGATAGAATAGCTGGGTCCATTGCAGTCCAATCGCTGTTACTGTAGCCTGCAATGGTGGACATAAGTATTTTGACATTAAAAAAATAACATTTTTGTGATTATTCTGATTTTCCAATACCAGTAGTCTTTGATATCTTAGGAAATATCGACCTTTTCGTATTTTGAGACTGTAACTCTTAAGCTGAGCGAATAGATACACAACAAGCCCAAGGCGTAATAATAAAAACAGAGCACTTTATCTGTCGCAGATGTACAAGAGCTTGTACAAAGATCGCTAGGTACAGTAAAGCTTTTTAATGTGTGTACAAAATAGTAATAACTGATAAGCTGAAATCATTGCAGATTAATTCAGATAAAGCTCTTATGGTTTAAGAACATATTTATTTAATTAACCTTTTTTTTATAAATACAGAATATAAAAGATAAATTTTCAAGAACAGTACAGTTGTAATTACCAATTATAATATATCAATTACGAATCACATCTCGAGGAGACGTGTTTATTTATGCGCTTTCGTGTTGTAAAGTTTTCCGAAACAGCCGGTGTTTTTAATTAGATTTTTTCTTTGGCATTCAGTAAGCATTCAGTATAAGTGCATATTTCAATGAACATATAATATCCCAATAAAAAATTAATAATCAAATAATGTTTTCAAAAATCTTTTCAAACGCAGAACACTGCTACACAATCTACCATACCCTGCTGGCTTTACGATAACGTTAGGGTAGTAGTTGGTAGGGGATGCTATAGGCCAACGTAATGGCTTGTTGCGATTCGAGTAGGGAGGTTGAAGGTGAAAAGCGAGTTTTTATGCGGCAGACGGGGATTGGCTGTAAAGGCCTGATCGTCAGTTTTTGATAACTTAACTCACAGCTTCAGATTCTCAAGTCAATGATTTAAATTTATTGAGTGAGTCTCTTAAGCGCATGAAGTCCACTTCACGTGGTCTACCGTCGCCGAGCGTCATTCAACTTCCAAATACGAGTCTCCAACCTACTACTCCAGTTACTCAGCAGCTTATTTCGTTTGCTGTAGCTTCGCGGTTATGCAGCAACCAGTAGCAAATTTATCATCCGGCTGTAATAGTCGCCTTAGATGATAGTTACTAGTGGTGTTCCAAAGAAACACAATTCTGTTTCCAGGCTTGCATTTCTAATCTGATGATGTTGTAGACAAAATTTCAAGACAAGTATAACATTGGATAAATTAAATTTTTCCTTTTTAAGAGATATATCATCGTTCAAAATAAGTGTTCAGCCTGAATTGTTTACCAACAAACAATGAACAGTTCTCGGCTGAGCATTTAATTGTAAAAGCCAAAATAAAAAATAGTACCTTGATTTTGTTACTATAGCCTTCTATCGGTCTCAAAAACTACGTTGTAGAGTCAAAAGACTAATAATCTCCATCATGATTGCCTATCAAAACATTAGAGTTCTGAAATATAAGCTCATTAATCTTCATGTAGATAGCTTTTTTTTGCTTTTACCGAGGCATGGTTATTTCAGATTCAACAACTTTTGTTGGCAAATATATTATTATAAAGTTTCTAGTTTTGGCGGAGGTGTCGTTATAGCAGTTGAGCCCGCATTTTCATTTGAGTCCCCATTTGGACATTAAGTTTATTGGAAATGTTTGGGAAATTTTTGAATTTACATCACATGTTCTTACATTCCCTTGCTGTCTAATATGGAGATGTACGGTCTATTAATTTCCACCGCCTTTCAATATTTGCTTTACTATCCGATAGGGACCTTTTGGTTGATCTTGGAGATTTGTAACGTCCCGACGTGGCTTGGTCTTAACCCAAAGATTAAAACTTGCTGGAAAGCCAGGTGATTTCTCCCGTTATGCAGTTGCCAAATCTACCTTCTCTAAGTCTCGTATGCTACAAAAATTATCTTCCCCGTTGTCGGCTCCAGTTTTCCAAAAATACACAACAAAAAACGAAACATTGCAACACAGATCAGGGCGTTGCCGATCTGTTTTCAAGATTTTTTACAAACTACTTTTTCCACATTTTTCATGAAATATCAGCCTTATCCACATCAGTTACAGTCGTCAAACTGCATTTTGTGTCCTATCATTACTGAGACTTCGCTACTTTGCGAGCTTTACACAATTAGGCAAGTGTCTTCTCCTGGTCCTAATGATGTTCCTGCCTGAATGCTTCGTTCCTACCCATAAAAAAGGCAAAAAGATTGCTGTCGAAAATTACAGATTTATTTCCAAACTGTCTACTTTTCTAAAAGCTTTCGAAAGAATTATAGCATCTTAACTGCAACACTTATGCACCTCTATTATTTCACCTTCGCAACATGGGTTTATGGAGCATAGATCTGTAAGCACTAACCTTTTAAATCCACAAAAGTGGAAATTATTTTTATTTTATATTTTCTTATGGTTCATATCCAATATTATTTAGATTAAAATCTAGACGTTTCAGTTGGTTTATGCTTGTGGTTGGTCCCAGATTAATCCACAAAATGCGACTCCATTCGGTCTTAATGTAATGAACATTGTGGGGACCATACGCATGTAAGCTTCAATAGCTAGACATATTGCGTTTATACGCTCAGTCAGCAAGACGGACATGCCACAAACCAAATATGCTATTTTTGCATCGTGAATGAATATAATAATCGGCATCCGATGTTTTTACCACCCATTTCTACCGGCTTTTATTAATCTCTTAGAAGCCGATCTGGACGCCTTTTAGTTCTAGTGTCAAAATAACCAACTAAATCTTAATTCTCTATGTGCAAGGTAATGCCTTTTCATAAAAGCTCTCCTCATATATTTCCGTACACGCTAGGTTTGAACGGGTAAATAATAGCAATAACGTTATTAACGACCTATTTGTCATTTTCGATCATGAACTTAAATTTGACTCTCACAGTCAATAAAGATTTGATTGCTCTTGGCTTCATAAAAAGATAGTTCAAGGAGTTTGATGACCCTTTCACGACAAATACACTTTTTATATCTCCGTCCCATTTATAAGTTCGGGTGATGTGTACAGTCCCCACAATACGCATTACATCAAGACCGAATTGATTCAGTTCAGAAGTAATTCTTACTATTTGCCTTTCGTGGATTAAACCATTATATGCCCGATTGCCACCGTACTCAAGTAGTCTTTTATTAATAAATTCCCCCTCTTTTACAAATCGGAAAAGTTTGATTGGCGTAATCTTTGTCCTTTATTAATTAAAAGTTAATTGCTGACGAAATCGATTCCTCTGAGTTGATAAGCAATTCAATTTCTCGTTTCCAACCAGAATAACAGACAATAAAAAAACCTTATTCACTTAAACATTGCTTAACTAACTATGCATTGCATGAACCCTTCGGCATCCTTTGTGATGATTTTAATAAAAATTACTGAGTTTCCTCCCTAATAGATCACAAAACTATATATTAATGAGCTTACCTTTATTATGTGTGCTGGTAGCTTGAGCAATTTGATGTTGCAAATGGGAGTCATTTATCGGTTGTCCTGGGTGTTGATGTAATGTTGCCAAATGAGGATTCCAGCTTGTTGCTAATTGAATTTGGTGTTGCTGATCGACTTGCGGACTGTTGTTTCCAACCGGGTTTCCTGGCATATTTATAAAGGGAAGAATTTTACTCGAATGTACTCGGGCCGCGCCGTCAAACCCTAAGGTATTCATGTGATTAAAACCAGGAGGTGGCATGCGGGCACGCTGCATGTTATCAATAAGTTGCTGTTGAACTTGTGGTTGGTGCTGTAGTTTTGGTCCAACTATTCCAATATTGACATTTTGTTGAACTACTTCATTTTCCATTAGTTCTGCCAGTCCCTTTTGTGTTTCAGTAAAAGGGTCAAATCCTAACATGAAAAATTGTATACATGTTATATATAACCCATTAATAGTTAAAATTTATATAGTTATATTAATAGTCTGCACCACTTAGAATTAACCTAACTGTATCTTACATACACCCATGTATTCAAAAGTAAACAAAAACAAACAAGAACTGTTATCTTCGGGTCACGAAAGATTAAATACTTATGCAGACAAAGCAGATGAGCGCTTTATATTTATACTTGATCAATTGACTTTGGGAGATGTTATATTTTAGTTTGATATTAACTTTTAAGTGAGCAATCGAAAATCTCTATCTGGGAAAGAGATTTTAAAAATTTCATTTTATAAGGATTCGGTATAAATTCCTTATTCGTTCGCAAGTCGGGATATGGTTAAAATAATAAACACGGTAATTATAGTTACTTTCCACGCTGATAAAAATAACTATTTTGAGAGGAGCGCCAAACCCTCATGACTCGGCCGTCATAGCCAGTGATCTCAAGTTGCAATGCGCCAAAAATTGTCTTTTTTTAATTTTCGGTCGCCCTTCATCCCTTTCACTTGCAGAGTTCCGTGAAAGATGTTAAGGGTGCGCCACTCAGGTCGTAAAGAGGTTTAAGAAATCAGCGCAAGAAATCTAATAAAATACTTTTTTAGCCAGACAAAGTAAGCGGGACTCTTTAAGTTGTGAGAGCGCAAAGGTACCGATCTTACTTTGATCCCAATTTTCCGCAAATCAAGCTGCCTTGTAGTATTTCGTTATTTCGGCGTATAGTCGGAAAAAGCGTCGGATTTTGCTTGGTCCCATTTCACACATTCGGTAACCGAACTTATGTCAACATAAGAACTCTTAGTTACAAGGGTAGAAAAGGAAATAACCACAGAATACTCAGATGATGATGATTTGCTTCTAGAGCCTGAAGGGCGCTTGGGAACGGCAGGTCACGCTGAGTTATGTTTGCAAAATCCAATCCAACGATTCAACGCACGCATAAAAGTTCGCATTTCACATTTGATGTCCCTCCACGCCCTACTACGTTGGGCGGTAGAACCAGCTTAATGTCTTAAGTACACATTTTTAATATATATATTTTAAATATACACTCCCGTTCAACTAAATAGGTACAACATTTTGGAAAAATTAACTTGGCCATATAATTAAACCGGAATGCCGATTTAAATGAAATAATTTTTTTTAATAGAATATTAAATTCTGAATGAAACACGCATGTCTCTAACTCACATAAATTTATTATTTCCCTAAAAACATTACATAAAATGGATATATCGTCCAACTGCTGTTTTAGGCACTCGCCTAAGGACGTTGATATTGGAGAGTCAGGCCAAAAAAGAAGGCGATCAGTGGTCCGGCTCGCGAATAGTAATCTCATGGAGTTGTTCTGAACAACCGTATAAGCGAGATTTTTGACACATCAACTAGAACTGCGTGTCAATACGACTAAGTCCGGCGGAAAAAACTACTGAATCAAGCAAAGGAAAATATGAGCCGCAGACAATATGGACAAGGCGACAAATTTTTGTAATGGAACCGGAATCACTATGGCCTTGTCAAGAAAAACTGATACCTTTTATAGTCAACTCAACGGTGAGGTGCAACATCATCTTGCATGTGAGCGCCAGACCCCTGATTGACACAGCACCATCACGCATCCGAAGGATATGATCGTCATAGGTGAATTATCATTTAAGTTGCCTCAGGCGGAACTAACACTGTGCAGACTGGCTCAGTCGCAGTCGTTTAAAGAAGAGCATGGTATATTTGTCGTACATGCGAGACTTGATTATACCACAATGTTGCTACAAAATATGATAGTCTATCATACTACTAAAGCGGCATGGTCTGTTTTTAATTTGTTTCTAATTTGGTTATTCAGCACTACAACGAAATATACCAGAATGCCGATGTAATGGTTACGAAATACGACGTACATTTTGGATTATTGACTTTCGCTGCGCTGTTAAGCGTGTTAAGGCATCATGCCAATTTTGTTAAAATCTAAGTGCAAAGCCAGTCCCAAAGTTAATGCGAGACATGCCACTGAACCGTGTCACGCCATTATATGGTCGATGGACCATTCATTTTTACCGGACTTGACCTGACTTAATCCTAACTGAAGTGCATTACAGCTCTGTGGCTCTAAACCCATGATAAGACTGGCCACCTTACTTTAACATTTTTCGGTAACATATCAATAATTAATCTAAAGAAGAAAAATTTGTATCAATATCGTGTGCAGTGGCTGAGTTGGATTGGAAAACTGTCGGCCACCACACTGTTTAATAAACGCTAAGCTTACTACTCTTATTTAGAACAAATTTGAATGGAATAAATTTGTAGAGAAGTGGGGAGTTATATTAATGTAGTTACCCGCCTGCGATGCACGCAACACCTAACTAAGAAAAGCGTCCCAAAAGGAAGAAAGTTATGTAGGTTGTGTATCTCCTCAAATGTATCAAGAGGATAAACTGCTTACAAACATTTTCAATAGAGCAATAGAGTTGAACACTGTCAATATAGGAACGCTCTCTAATACGGAGGGATTGGTATAGGTATCAGTGTTTTTGGCAGCCAAATCCAGTATATATAAATATGGATAACGGCTTCATTAAAGCTCTCCCGAGGAACACAATTTGTTTGTGGTTTTAGTTAATACGTTAACAATTTTCAAAACATTTGATATTTAGAATGTTGAAATATATACCATAGAAAATCATTAGAATTACCCCAATAAGCTAATTAACAAAAAAAATCAAGTAAAACTTTAGCTGGACATTTGAGAGGATATTTGCGGCTTTTTTTGCTTAGAATGCCAGCAACTGAAACGAAAATAATCACGATCCTGGTATTGAATTCTTGACTCGCAAATCCATCGGTGATTGGGGTGTCGTTATCTATATGTCCAGTAGGCATACTAGGGCTTGTAGTCAGATGATTGTATGTTAGGATTTACTAAGTAAATCTTGTAAAATTTTATAAGCTTTAGGAGAGAGGAGCAAGGGCACCGATTTCGCTTTCTTTCTCAATTTTGTGAATATCAAGCTGACTTTTGGCATTTTTTGATCGGCGTTACTCATCTTTGTATTTATATTGTCTTTGGTATTACAGAATCTATTGTCGTTTAGTTTGAGTCTCTAGCTCTTGTAATTTCCGAGATCGCTGCGTTCATACAGATGATCAGACGGGCAGGGCTAAATGGACTCAGCTCGTCGTGTTGATCAAGAATATGTAAACTTTCTGGGGTCGGAGATGTTTCCTATATAGATCTTATTAATTTGCGAAGCTCAAAGTGGCCGTATCCAAAAAATTTGTATGCGATATTTAAAAAATGAAAAAAATGAAAATGTTATGCATGTAGCTTTAAATCTGAGGGAGATTTAATTGAATTGGCACGCCACCAGTGGGCGTAGCTAAAAAACCTAAACACTTTATCTGACGCGGGTATACACGAGTATATATTCTAAATTTCATGTACATAGCTTCAATAGTGGGGGTGGTCATCTACCGTCCAAATTTGGTGAATTTTGTTAAAACACTGATACACCGGAGATATTGATTTACACGACTTGCGGGCCCGGACGTGGGCGCAGCCAATCTTTAAAGAGGGTGACCAGCCATTTTACTTCCATATTTTGTGACTAGTTATAAAACTGCGGGATATATAGATTTTCGCAATTTACAGGGACGGAAGTGCGCGTAGCCAGGAACTTCTGAAATTTTTAAAATTTTCAAAATTTTAAGTATCTAGCTTCGTGGGTGACCAGCCATATACTTTCCCATTTTATTTCTACATTTTATTCAAAATTTTAAGTTGCTTCAATAAGGTGGCCAGCTATAAACTTTCCAAATTTGGGGAGTGTACGAATTTCCAATTTCTTGGGCGGCGGCGGTGGTGGTGGGGTTGCCTGGATATAAGGTCGTAATTATTGAAGCAATCTGCACACCAAAGTTTGTGACGCAATAATTAATATTAGGGAAAATATTCACCTTTTATTTTGCGATTTGAGGTGTATCGACATAAAAATATTAACACTGTGAAGCAAATAACTACACGTATACATTCCTAGTTTCAGTCTGTAGCTTCTACAGCGCCGAAAAAATTTGAGTTCATCCGAACAAACAGACGGACGGACAGCATGACGGACATTGCACACAACCAATGTACTTTTGTCAATTCGTGAACGAGTATAATGAATCATTCGTATATCAATTTAAGAGAAGTTATCGAAGAAGTTACACATAATTGGTATGCGTTTACTACACGTAGGTACAAGGTGTAATAACAGCAAGTAATTTAAAATATTACCTAGGTCATCGTCCACTAAAGAGTTTTGTGTAAATCGATTTTGCGGCGAATGCGTGTTTTGTGGTTGGCTAGAAGACTACAAAATAAATTGTGTTATTAATACATGTTTGGTAAATACACTTACGTAAATTTTGCACTCACTGTTTTTTCAAAATTTCCCATTAATCTTTGTTTTTGCACTTGTGATTGTTGGGCTAAAATTCCTAAAATTAAAAAAAAAATGATATCAACAGTCAATAACACACTAAATACTATTTACCATTGTCAAAAACTGATGAGTTTAAACGACTATTCTCCAAAAATGTAGCCAATCGATGAGAATCGGCATTACTAAGCTGAGAATGACCATTAATGTACTGTTGTTGTATTTGTTGTTGACTCTTATGGAAGTTGAAAAATTTTGACATATTTCCACCAAATATATTATTTACATTGAGAGTATTTTCATCGGGTTGCTGAATAAGGTGTTGTTGATGCACGGGGATATGTGCTTGAGTCCTATTTGCGTCAACTGGATTACTATAATATTGGTTTGGAAAATCTAAGAAATAAAAGAATTTATTAAATAAAATCAAAATGGATTAAAATATAAAAACATATAAAGCATTTAAGTCCTTGGTAGATGAGTTGTCACCCGACACCCGCTTTTAAATTCAAAGCTATTGTAAGGACTGACGTATTGTCTGAACCAAGTGATAGACGTCTACGGAGACCAATATATATGGCTGCTCTACTCCGCGACCTGATATATACTAGCCCTCGAACAGCAAGATGGAGATGTCTAAAAGATATACATGTAGGCTATCGTATGCACCATAAATAAGCTTTCCTCACAAAAATCATCAAGCGAAATATACAGAATTTCTAGTAGTCGTTTTGGATAAAGCACCCCTTCAGCCAAGGCTGCAATATGGTTATGTTACACACCTTTATCGACCTATAAAACGACTGAAAAGTAGCTATAATTAGCGAGCCACATCTCTGAGAGTCCGCCTACTTTAGAACATAAGCCTCTGTTATCAGCATCCAATGCATGTCATAAAGAGACGTAAAAGACGTGGTTTCAAAGCAAATCTAGAGAAGCTTGTGGACGATGGTAAAGTTAGCAACGCAGTCGAATTCAACGCTTCGACGGATGAATGAGACAGAATTAACCTTTTGGACCACGTATCCATGTAATGGTATAACGACCACATTGCCAATGGCCGCTACACCTGCCTGCAAGCCAGTAGGAAGTTTTATCTGCCCATTGATACATCAGAATTTAAAGCGCTTTGGCCAAGACAATGGCGTAGATTGCCCGTGCAACGGGACTAGCGGAGGACATGGATTGTCCCATATCCGTGTGATAGTCTCCGAACCATTGATAAGTGGCCATCTTAATACCGTCTAAATATACGATGTGTGTGAAGCCTTATATTTTTAAGCTATTATGAAATGTGATGGGTAAAAAACTAGAGTAGTGTGTAACCGACAGAGCAAAACTAGCACAATATGTACACATAATATCAGGAAGGCATAATAATTGCTAATAATAAAAAAGGCTTATTGCATTTTTTTTACTCGCTTGCAGCTTTGATATCCTGAAAATATAGATTTATTGTAAATTCGGCGCAAGATTTGGCTATCATTTTTTGCGAAATCTTGAAAGGACATCAGTTATTTTGCCTAGCTTTAAAATTAAGGGATATATATATATAATTGACCGATAGCTCCCCCCTAGAGGGCGTATCCAAAATTCTTTACTCTTTGTTTTACACTGGTATACACGAGTATAGGGTCATGGAAAAAACAACATGCACTTCAACACTTAGAACGATATTATTAATAGTGTAAGCTAATTGTATTTATAACCCCAACTGGAAACAGTTCGTTAACAGCAGCACTTTATTTTGTTTTTGGGTTTATGCATATTTCGGCAAAAATATGAGCTGTGTATTTGCTAAGTGTCCACGACTTTGGGTTGGGAAAAAATAGAAACGCACCTCACTTTTGCCATTAAATTGTATTTAAAAGTGTGATACATTAATTAAGTTCCTATTTTGAAGTTTTAAAATAAGAAGGGTGGTAAATAATCAATTCCTTCAAAGTATGCTTTTTGTATTGTTCTAAAAAATTTAAGAGGTCGCAAGGTGGAAAAATTCATAAAAAATCTTCAAAGATAGGGCAAAACATGGATAACACTGCAAAATTAATGCAATTCATAAACAAAATACATTTTTAAGTAAATAATTTTAAGCTAAGCGAAACGTGCTATAAAGATAAACATTCGATAAGTTGAAAAAAATATATTCCATTCATCGGAAGATCTAAGAAATTAGTTAAAAACACTTGTCACTAACAATATACGTAGATTTGAAGGCACATTCTGCAAAGAAGATAACATTCTTTAAAAAAGAACATCCAAAACCAAATGAATTTCGTGAAGACATTTAGTGCAGAGGAATTGCCAAAAAATAATTGTAATAAGAATAAATAAATGAGTTTGTGCTTGTATCTGATTTAAAACATTTAACGTAATTTATTTTGAAAGTAAGAAGCCCCAAAAGTACTGCACATGATCCAAAACACAAAATAGAAACTACTGAGTGGAGGTGGTAACATATTTGAAATAATCCAAGGCTTGGATGGCGTTAAACTGGGAGTTTATGCCAAATATTGACCCCTAGCACTCCTCGCACGCTGAAAAAAGTGGTTCTGTGCCGACGAAGTACTTTTATGGAATGCTCGAATCACAACAACAACTCCTAGAGTTTATGGTAGATATTTAAATGGTAGATATTTAAAAAATATATTTTCTGCGTACATTTCCAAAAAATCGTTTAACTTACTTTAGAGTAACAAATTGGTCCAGCAACAAATCCAAATTATGTCCCATCTATGAACATAGAACTCTTAAAAACGTCTCTGAACTATAAATTTTTGATAAATAAGATTGTTACCATCTACTGTTTGAAAACCTTATTGGTTCGAAACAACCAGTTTTTGCCAAACAATAAGAACGTTACTGTCGACTAGAGTACTCGTTTACAGTGTAATAATAGCAAGATTGGCCAATCCGCTATCAGAAAGTTATCTGGGAACACAGATATTGAAATCAGATCGGAGGCTGATTTAATACATATATATTAAAATATTGCAGCATTTCATTCATTTAGGCATTTATAAAAATAATTTCAGTTTCATTAATAAAAGAAACAATTTGTATGTTTGTTTACGTTTTGCGGCACAACTTCCAATCAAAACAAATAAGGGGTTCTATTCAGGAGCGCCCGACTGGTAGATACCCTGAGACCAGTCTCCAACACCCTTGCATTCATACACACATACACAAAATCACCCAGCCACACACACAAATTCACGGCGCAAGCTGTGCGTTTTTCTCAGCCGCTGCGCTTGCCCCCCACTATGGAAATTAAATTCGTGAATAACTTTTGAGCTAAGAGCATGACCTTAATGAAATGTTTAGTACGTAATAAGAGCATTTAAATATATGTACAAACTAAAGCGAGTGGGGCGAGTGGAAGACGTATTCATGATAGGAAATTTTAGGAAAGTTTAATTTCATAATAGTTTTTTTTTTAAATTTTCTTGTGTGTTCTTTTAGTATAAACGAAACGTTTCGGTCAGAATTTAATTCGATCTGGTGTATCTGACTATCCACTGTTGTCAGCAATGATTACATCGATTTGTTATGCCCCTAGTGGGCGTGCCCATAAGATCTTAAAACATTATCTGACGCCGGTATACATTTCATGTGTTCAAGTTTGCAGACTCTAGCTCTATAAGCGGCGAAAAGAATTGAGTTCATGCAAACGGGCACCAAGATGGACATAGCATTGTCCAATATACTATTTTCATTTCGTATACGAGTATAATAACATACACGTTCCTCAAGCTGATGAGGTAGGCGTAGACAACAACACAGCAGGCGGCATTTAGCGTTAGCATTCAGAAAACCAAAAGCAAGTAATCGACACATCATTTGTTAAATATACTTTTTTGAAAAACCGTATTAAAACCAATTTGTAATCGGACAATTCAGCAGCAGCAAATATACAGAGCCAACTAGCACAATCAAACAGCCGTGAACTAATACCGCGGCGTCGAAATATAGGTGTTTTAGAAGACCTTAATATACCAAACGTAAAAACTCAAAAAGCACTTTTTAGATGTATATTGTACATAGCTTAATTTCATAGAAGCATGTATGTATGTTTATGTGTTTACAGATTTTCTCTTTCCCAACTTATTTACATATTTAAACAAAATCTTTTATTTTAGAATTTACGTATTAATAACTCAATAAAGAACATTTCAAAATCTAACAACCGCAACTGAACTTACTCTATAACGATAAGATCTTATTAAGAAATAAGATTGGAAAGTAATGTCTCAATATAAAAATACCATAATAAAGTTTTACTAAATATCTTAAGAGTAGAAACATTTAACAACAATCAAAAAAGTTTTGAGAACACCGACAAGTGCTTTTGGGTTGATAATTATCAATTATAATTATAGTCGTTTTGGAAAACGTTCAGAATCTACTACCGATTGACGATTTGATTTAATTTAAGCTAGTTGTCAGGTGCTAACATGCATGTAGCCATGAATTTTTACAGAGAGCAGGTAGGTCTGACAGATACTTGGATACAATACAATTAGATCCTAAGGTTAAAAACGTCTGGACCTAACATTGCATTGTAATTCTAAAAATACCTACCAGTGTGTGTGGTATGAGAAATTCCAGTGTTATTTACTAAATTACTCCGTTTTTGTAATTCGTGAATGCGAAGAAATTCTTCCTGTTGTTTCAAAACCTGTTGGTGATGATGCTGCTGTTGCATTTGTAGATGTTGTTGTTGAAGAACCTGTTCTTCTACTTGACGATTGTTGCGAATCATTACATTCTTAAAGGCTTCCTCCCATTCTAAAAATATAAAATATGTATTAGAATAGGATGTATAGGATATGAACTTCAGCTGATAAAAAAGTGCTTGATTAATATATCCTAAAAAAGTATTTTGTACATAAACGTTGTTATGCCTTGACCTATAAATCGATCGGATGTGTTTCCTTTAAAACCTTACATCTGAGAAAACTAAAACAATGCTGCAACTAAGACTGCCATACAACAGAAAAAGCTGTATTCCTAAATAACTTCTGTGCGCAACCCAAACAAAACTGTCGATGGCTGGATACACGATTTTAACCAATTTTTCGACCTTCGCAATATTCATTCAATTTTAATGAAAAATATTATATTTGTTTTGTTTAAGAAAATATATTGGTGTTCCTTTTTATACCCTGAACTCATTATAAATGGGTAAAAAATGTATAAGGTATATATATTCTTGGTCAGTATCACTATCCGAGTCGATATGGCCTTGTCCCTCTGTCTGTTTGACCGTTCGTAAAAACGCGTCGATTACTGAGACTATAAGAGCTAGAGAGCTGAACTTGGACTTTAAGTTCGTGTAAACCATACGCAGATCATGTTTATTTCAATGTCGATGGTGAAGCATACCCAAGTTAAGAATATTTCAGATTTTGGATACCTCGCCAAAAAAAAATATATATATATATATATTCTACCAAAAACTGCCAAAACTTTTTCCAAAAACACACAGACGGAGATTACTAAAATATCTTGGGTATTAATACTGATCAAGTCTGTATAATGGAGTCAGAAACGTCTCCTTCTTTGTGTTGCTTTAAAGTTAGCTTCAGAAAGGTGTTAATATTTTACATTGCGGCTTTTTAAATAAAACACGTTAAAAGTTAAATTCTTTTCTCATTTTACACGAATCCTTTTTATGAATTTATATATTTTTTTTACCTTATGCTCACTACTTACAAGTTATACATTTTAACTTCGTGAAAAGAGTATATTGAGTTTTGTGCAATGTCCGTCCGTCTGTCGGTATAAACGCAATTTTTTGATTAGCTATTAAAGCTAGCCTTCAATTTTGGAATATATGCTCGTGTATACCTGCGACAGATAAAGTCTTATGGCTTTTTGGCTACGCCCAATGGCAGCGTGGGAGCTCGATTTTATCTATATGAAATCGATCAAATTTATATATCAGGGGGCCGGTAAGCCGTAAATATCCATATCAATTTAAAAACTAGTCCATAAGGGAAATTTTCGCGTGACCTCCTTTAAAGATTAAGTCTAAAACATTCGGTAACGACTTTTTCCGCCCCAAAAATTACAAAAGTCGATTTATTTCAAAAATAACAATAATAATAATTATTATTGTTTTCCACTGTTTTTAGCTGTTATTATAATGTGAATAAGTATGAGACGCAGTCGGTTGCACTCGATTGCAACGTTCTTAATTGTTTTGAAATTGAAATTGTTAGTGGCATCGCAGAGGAACATTTGGGGGGAACATGATAAAGCATGAAATCACATACAATATTCAATAACTAATTTCGTTCTAAAAACTACTGAATTATCAACAATGGGAAGTAGTGATAATAATAGAAAAATGAATTAAAATGTGTAATTAAAATATGTAAGACGAGAATTTTTAATATACTTTATTGTACTTTGAAGTTGCCTTTTTAAGGTCTAGAACTAATCTACTTTTTTTCCATTTAATCAATATCTTTTTTAACAGGATTTTTTTTTGGAACCGTATACATCGAGTTAAAATAATATAACAGTTCTATGATATAGTGACATAATTTCGAGATATGCTAGGAGCACAGTAATACTCTCAGTTGCCAAATTTATTCCGAATATTTTGAAAACTAAGTTTCTTTTATATAAAAAGAGACTTTTAGACATTTCCCGACGTTTATGTATGTACTGACTGAAGAAAATTACAGAAATATGCAAAGGTAATGATGGAAATGTTATTACTGATCAAGAATATAGCCTGTATTCTCCTTCAATGTGTTACACTTGTCTTAGCGAAATAATAGTATGCTCTGTAAAGCTATTATAATATTAAGTACCGAGTTAGTAAAGAGCTTGCAGTCTGATTTCTTCTATCATTGTGCCATTGTGCCAACAAGAGTTTATTAAGAGCGGATGTATGTATATGTTAACCCCCTTTACATTTATACATACATACACTAAATTACACATACACATACACAAACGCCAAGGCAAGCTGCTCCATTTACTTTGTAGCTGAGTTTGGCCCCCACTATGAAAACTAAATTCTAGAATAACAAGAGCATTTAAATTTATGTAAAAAACAAAGCGCAAGGTTGTAGTACTTGAATTGCATTTTTATACTTATTCACGAAGTGAGAAGAGTACACTGGTTTTGTGCAATGTCCGTCATGTTGTCCGGATGAACGCAATTTTTACGGCTCTATTAAAGAAAGAGACTTGAAATTTTTGATATATACTTGTAGTTATCTGCTTCAGACAGTGTTAAGATTTTTGTGGGAGGCTGGCAAATCGATAACATGTCGATACACCTCAATTCGAAAATCGATTAAAGGTGAATATTTCCCACAAAATTAATGCTAGTCAACAAATTTGGTACTTAGATTGCTGGTGATCTTGGACACTAACCCCCCCCCCCCCTCCGCTTCTCTGCCTTAAAAAAATCGAAAATAGCTATATCTCCCACTTTGTGAGCTAGAGGATCCATATTTTGAATATACATTACTAGAAAACTCCCTCAAATATTATCGAAAAAAATTTTCGACCACGCCCCCTCCTGAGAGTCACGAAATTTTAAAGGTAGATTAGTGGTCACCCCCTCTAAATAAGCGTACAAATTTTGGGTCTGCCCACGATAAGACGTGCCACTCAAACTATTGCTTAATTTAATGACATACTAGTTTCATATCTTCATACACTATATTGGGTTTGATATATTTTTTTCAATCATATAAGATTGATAGCATTGAAAGATGTATCATGTATCGACATGAATCTAGCGGTCAATTTATAAAAAATAATATATTTATTCGCTTTTTTTTTAAGTTGATTAAACATATATATACCATTTGTGTTCGCTGTATTCTGGTATCCGTCAATGCCTTATGTGTCCAAGTTATGTGGCCGCGGGGATTTTCATTGAATAAAAATATATAAAAAATATTTATTTAAATAAATACAATGAATTTTTTTCATATACACTAAAACACTTTGGAAAAAGGTATTTCATATATATTTTGCAGTTTTTATACTGCCAGAAAAAAGAAACTAATATATTTTACGAAAATTACCATTAAGTAAGTCTGGCAAGTGAGAGTTTGTAACACTGCTTATTTGAGACTGCCTCAAGTCCCCATCTTCTTTGTTCCTTAACAGTAGTGACTGCTGCAATGCAGGTGATGATGAGAAAAAACTATTGCTGTCGTCAAACATGTTCAATTTAAACAGAGCATCTGAAAATATACATTTTTCAAGAGGTAGAAAGTTTTTTTCATTAAAAAGTAAGCATGATTTTGTTAAGAATAATTTGTATCACAGGTGCTCTTAAAAAAAAATTAACATTTTAATTTAACTTTATATAAATTGATCGATGCCCTTTTTGTTCTTGTTTCACTTTGCATATGAATACTGGATAGAAATACTGTCATTTTAAAATAATAGAAAAGGCATGTTTTTTTGTAAACTTAAAATGTTCTAATGTGATATTATGATTTATAATTTCTGTGATCATTTATATTGAATGCTTTTTGAATTATATTTAAAAAACGAAATTAATTTGTTTGTCCTGGAAAAAATAGAAACAAGACCAAAAATTATGAAATGCAATTTTTTATTCAAAGCCTTTAATTGAAAAGTTTATTTGATATTTGTTTGATCTAACACGATTTGCAAAAACTTTCGCGACAACCCATGCAATCTATCAGTTTACCACAAATTAAGGTGACTCTTCCGACTCTCTTTTTCACACATCGTCCTTATTTTTACACTTAAAAACAGATATGGTATTCCATTAAAGTTAATCATTTTGTTGCAAGGTGGGAGTCAATAGCTTTCATTGTTTGGTTTCGATCGTGTTCAGTACTTTTGGGGTGTCTTTCTTGTGTTTTTAATCAGATTCAAACAAAACAAGTAAGACCGTAGCAGTCGGTCGTTACCTAGCACCAAAATTGTGGGAGATACAGATTTTCGCGTGGGCGGGAGTGGGTGTAGCCAGGAATTTTTTACTGATCTTTAAAGGGGTGATCAGCCACCTACCTGTAAAATTTGATGACTCTAGCTGTAAAAATGTGGGAGTTATATGCCTTCGCAATTTGCGGGGGAGGGACTGGGCGGTGGTGGGAGTGCGTGAAAAATTTTCACAGATTTAAACACATTTTTAAAGGCGATGACAACTAATTTACATTTAAATTTTGGTGAGTCTACCTCTGAAACTGTGGGAGATATAGGTTATCGCGCTTTGTGGGGGCGGTGTGGCTGGGGGCGTTCTAGTCGGCATGGCAGGAATATCACGGTCTCAATCTTTTGGTGAGGTCACCAGTAGTCTATATACCAAGTTTGGTGTGTCAATGTTTAAAATTGTGTGAATTATACACAAGTGGAGGCGAGGCCTGAAAATTTTTTCTGTGATGTTTGGGGGAGCTATCCAGTAATATAAATGGAGACTCTAACTCAACAACTGAGGAAGATAAAGCGATTTTCGATTTTTTAAGGCTGGGGCGCTGGGGGTCGTTCCAGTTGGCATGTCCGAGATATTAAGATCACAGTTTTTTGCTGAGGTCACCAGCAATCTACATACCGAATTTGGTGACTCTTACATTAATATTGTGGGAAAAATTCAGCTTTTATCGATTTGCGATTTGAGGTGTATCGGCATGTTATCGATTTGCCAGCCTCCCAGAGAGCGTGCCACAAAAATCTTAACACTTTGTCTGAAGCAGATAACTACAAGTATATATCCGTTTCAAGTCTCTATCTTCAATAGTACCGAAAAAAGTTGCATTGATCCGGAAGCATGACGGACATTGCACAAAACCAGTGTACTCTTGTCACTTCGTGAACGAGTATGAAAATTAAAGTCTCTAGTTCTCAAAGTTTCCGTTTTAAAATTTTATCTTAAAAACAAGACTGCTCTAGTTCAAACTGGCAGACTAATAGATACCCCGAACCCAGCTCCGAGTTTTCGTAACATGCCTTCGTAACCCAAAAAAGTCTCGTCGCAAGCTGTGCACTTTATATGGCGGCTGGGCTTCTTCCCTGAGCTCCTCACAATGATAAATTCTCTCTTGCACTACTACTCTGTTAATTTTCCTTTACCTCCCTAATTGTTTTTTTTTATTCAGTTTTTTTCATGACTGAGGCAGCTTTTTGAGTTTGATATCATTGTTTTTGATCGTATAATCATTTCATTAATGTTGCCAGTTTTTTTTATTGTTAAATTATATCAACGCAGTAATATTAAAAAAATCGAAACTTCGATGTATCGATATTAACTGCAGCGGCGTTTTTCAATTTTAACTAGATTTATCTTTTTTACGATATTTCGATTTTCACTGATGATGTTAATTTAGGATTAATTCACGTTTTAAATAGGAATGATACACAAAATTAAAGAACCAACTCTAATTTAATGTTTGTGAATTATTACATACCTGATACTTCCTTTGTAGAGTCAGTTTGACAAGTATTTAGAATATCATCTTTGGGAGATTGAATTATTTCATCTTTTTTTTTAACACTCGGTTCGCAAGTTTTCTGAATGTGAATTGTTTTCGCTGATGACACAACATCATCATTAGTTACAAAGGGGCCGCTTTCTATTTGGATATTGTTATTGATCATAATATCATTACGGTCATCACCGCTTGAACTATTACACTGCGTAATTTTTAAATTGTCAGGCGAACATTTTTCGCTTGCACTGCTTTCAGATAAGTGATCACTATTTTCGCTGCTTGAACTAAGCGACCGATGTACATTAGATCCTGACCTCTTCGGCAATGAATATATTTTGGAAGTTTCACTGATCTTGATCGAGCTGAGGTCATTGTGTACAATTGCACCGTCTTCAGAATGTTCCAACTGCGCATTAATTTCAGTTGGGATGGTGTGATTTAATTCCTTACTTTCTCTTTGTTTTTTGTCCTTGTTACGTTCTGATTTTGATCGATTGCTGACAGAACCCAATTCTATTTTCGTTGTGTCAGCAACTGTGTCTTCTGTCGTTGTGGTTACTGCTGTAATAGTAATCGTGCTTGTATTGCCCCTAGAATCAGGAACAAAGTTCTCCTTGTTGGATGTATTAGAATTAGGGAATATATTATTTTTGTTTTTAGATTTGCTTTTGTCATGGCGGGCTTTTTCATTTCTGGACTTTTCTTTTCTGCTTTTTCCACTCCCATTAGATCCATTTCCTAAAGTTTCCTTGCTATTCACGGGAGATACTGACAAGCTCGGCCACGCCTCTTTTTGCTGTACATTTACTGAAGTAGAAGTATTTGTATTTGAGACCGACGATGTTGAAGACGATGAAGAAGATGACATTGTTACCGAAGCTGCACCAAAAAAAGCTATTATTTGTCTATTATTATTGTTTTTAAATTATAAAATAGGGTTTCACCGTTTGCTTTTGAAGTTCCGCTACCATTAACAGTTGCACCATTACTAGATCCCCCGATTCCTGATACATTATTCACCCCAGAAGTTGCAATTAACACATCATGAAGTCGTTTCTCATATTCTTGATGCTTTCCTTGATGCATTTCCTATATAGTTTGAATGTGAATATATAGCATTTAAATATATATATTGCATAAATTACCTCCTTAGTAAAACTAGCTTCTGAATCACCCAATTCATGTAAGTACATACAGTCGCATTTTGGACATTGTTGATTCTTCATAAAATGGCTGCAATATTTTGTGGTTCCAAGACTGGTTTTAATTAGCCGGCCATCTATCATTATATTGTTTACACTTTGTATAGCTCGCAGTGCATCTGTATTATGCACATAAGTGACATATGCCGACGCTGATGGACCCTAAAATTTTATTTTGAACTCACTATATTAAATATCCAATACCAAATTAAAATTAAATAGAAAGCGCTTACCTGCACTCCAGCGTAAGTTGTACTAGGGTTTATAACTACTTTATGAATTTTCCCGTATTTTCCAAAGTATTCGTGCTTTTTTAATATCTGGAATATTTGACTTTTATTTAATAAAAATTGATATAACGTGTACCTTACAATTGGATTTTTACTTACGTCTGCGTCTGCAAGTCGGGGCGGTAAACCAACAACAAACACTAAATTTTTTTGAACCACACGAACGTTTGCTAAATGTTTCCGATTTTCAGTTATCTTTTGCTTTCGTTGTTGGTCCCTCTGTCGCTTCTGGGACTTGAAAGCGATCATCTAAATTGATTTTATAATATGAAAAGTTTTCTTTAATATTTGATTGAAATATATTAAACTAAATTTACTAAATACCGTAATAAACCAAGATAGAATGCTCTAGTGAGATATTTTCGACTAGGATATACCCTGAAGTGTTACTATATTTCAACCGCCTTGCAGTCATATATACACGCACATAAACACACGCCGCAAGGTGAGCACTTTGCTCAGTAGATGCGCTTGGCCTCCACCATAAAAACCATGTATATTCTATTTATGAGATTCTTAGGACCTCGAAAGACCCTCCAAATGTGCATATGAACAAACCAAAATGCAAGACTGTAGTACTCCAATTGCACTTTCTTGTCTAGCTTTTATAGTCTAGAGATCGAAGCATTGAGACAGACATGACTAGATCAATTCGACTGTTGATCGTGACCAAGAATATAATACTTTATGTGGTACGATGTTCCTTTGCTTGTAATATATGTAAATTTGAACAAACCCATTCTAGCCATTTTCTATTGATTCACAGAATAAAAAGCTAAAATATTTTGTACCATTATGATATTATTAAAAGTAATAGCCCAATTCCACAATTAGCATTTCTAACATTTTTTTAGATGTAAAATATGATTCCTGTACGCTTTCCCATAAGAAACATCAAATCTCACGATACATGAAAAAAATGTTGCTATTCAACTTGAATAATTCGTATATTCTTACATGATTTATCGAATTTTTAATCGATGTTAGGAAAAATATGAAAGTACAGCTACGAAAACAAAAATAGCACCACCTGCAGTAGCAATGTTTACAATGGCCTCTTAATTACATTTGGGACTTTATGGAACTTATGAATATAGTTTTAGATGCAGAAGGCACTTCAAAAAGGGAAATTAAGAAAAGATAAATATTCATTATTATATTTAACGTTATCAACATATTTAAGGAATTTTAAGAATAATTGCAAAAACGCACGAAAAAAATATTTTTTGAGATATGTACTTAAAATTATAAAAATGAGAAATAATTAAGAACTTCATTTCTTAAAGAGAATTGTATATTATAAGTAAGATTATTCTATCAATTTAATATATAGTTGCATTGCCTTTATTCGAAATAAAGGCTGCGTAACGTATTGGCATCGATTCAACCAAGTCCTGTCATCGTTTTAGAGGAATTTTCCTCCAGGACTCGTGCATGGCTTCCCAAAGTGATCCGTTGCTGATTGGTTTTGAAGGAACAACGGCCTTTTTGCCATCAGCCTATAGGTTTTCGATGCGATTAAGGTCTGTTGATTGCGCGGCCCACACCAAAAAGTTGTCCAAGTTTCTTTCGAACCATTCCTTTGCTTTCCGGGTGGCGTTGTTGGGGTCATTATCTTCTTGGAAGACCCGTAATACCACTATCTTGTACTCTGCGTAGGGTAGCACCACTGCATCTTAAATATTGGTGCAAACGTATTGGCCCATTATGGTTTTGACTCAATGTATTAGATCTACTCCTGATATCATCATGCTTGGCCTTCCATGTTACATGGTCTTTGTAGTGAATTTTGGGTTGTATTCTGAGTTTTACCGATGCTAGACGCTTGAACAAGAGTCTTTTCCACCACACATAACTTTACTCTTATCTGTCAATAAAATATTCCTCAATATTTGGGCCAGCCCAAAACGTCAATTTAAATGTTTCTTTGTTAATTTTTTGGGTTGCAGACTTTTAAATTTTGTTGTTTGATACATGTGTAAACTGTTTTCACTGTCGTAGTGGTATGAAACTCTTTCTTAAGTGAGTTACAGACTTGAAAGAATCCTTTGTGCTCTCGAGGATTAACGATTTGACGTAAAGCTGGCGCAGGGCTCCTATTCATCCAAGTTATAACTCTTAAGTACGTGCTTTTTGTCGAATTTACTGTGCGATAGATAACGTTTTCTATAAAGAAAGCGTAAATCGTGCTATTATTTTTTCGCCATTTTTTCGAGCTTTGCCCTTAAAATTACAAAAAAAAAAATCGATTACCATTACAAGCGCAGTACTACCATTTTGGTTTAGAGGGAATACTAAGGAATATATTAAATATCAAGTTTGTAAAAAAACGCAGTACTAATTATTATTTTTTTGATAAATAAGAAAGTGTCTTAGTGGTGCAATTATTTTTTTGCAACTGTATTATTCCCCAAACCGCTGATATGGCAACGAAATTAAACGGCAATTTTCAAATAATTTCTCAATATCTAAATATAAGCAAATGGCGTTAAATTGGGCCCCTTCTACGAGATCGAATTATTGACTTGTGGGAGGAAAATGTTAAGGGGTTTAGATCTGCGTCAAGTCATCTTCATATTCTGTAATAAACTCAATCTTCATCCCACTTAAGTATTTTTCGGGATTATTTGTACGGTGGGCACTATATACTTATAAAACAGAACTCATAAATTTTGCCACTGACTTGTTACCGACAGTGGACACTTGCTAACATTGAAATGAGGCAAGCCGCAAAAGTTAGGCTATAATAAATTCTTCAGACTGACGCACGCCCATAAAACATGGTTTGCTTCCGACTAAGATCTTCTGCATATGCCCAAAAACATAGAAACACACATGTGTTTGAAAATGAAAATTCATAAAATTATAAATCTAGATTTTTTCATCGAATAAGCAGCCAAAAAACAGGCCACAAAAATGCATGTAAGTTAACACTTCCGGCCAATCAATCATAGGTCAATGGCCATACGATCATGCAAGCTAAGAACAATTGTGCATGGTCACCAGTCTGAGCGCATGCCTCGTGTGCGGCTACACAGCCGCGCGTCAGCAACTATGTTGCCCTCATAGCGCCCATGCGCTGGCTGTCCGAAATATGATCCGCTTGGACAAAGCGCTGCATCAGCGAAAATAGGTCACAGGGCTAGCTTCGCTTAAGAATACTTTTGTACTTAGCTTTAGTTTGATTCAAGGAATAAACACGATCGGAGCTTAAAATTCGACTTTCTTGTTACTTAGTGATTTCGCACAAATCAAGGAAATAGATTAAAGTTAATTGGCGCCGAACAGTGAATTCGCGATTCACTCAAAAAAAAAAAAAAAAAAAAATCAAAATCGCCAAGACCGGCGACAAATAAAAACATTTATACAATACCAGCAGCAGTAGCTGAACAACAACAACAGAAGACAACGCAGACTACAGTGACGGACGGTCACTTTTATTTATAAAAAAACAAACAAACACACACACAAAAACATGTAAGTAGAGTGCCTATTTAAAATTATGTGCTATTGAAAAAATTCATACACAAAATTAAATAAAAAAAAAGGAAACGTAACATATACGGGTGCTTGTAAAATAAATCTGTGTGAGCAAAATTTTCTACTTTTACATAAAGTAATACCCTTATGAGTGTTAGTGAACTAGAGGAATTAACATCCAGTTGGCACAATATACCAAAATATTCCCGAAATAAAACAAATTAAAGTAAACGAACGCGGAAATTAGTGGTCCGATAGAGACTCAATACATAAAATGTCACTTAAAGAGTCCGATATCAAAACGCTACTCGAGTACGCAGTTAACACTGCACTCGCAAGCCAGGCCCAAGTGTTTAAGCAGAAAATAAAAGAATTAGAGAATAAATTTGGAAATACGTCAGTGACTGCAACAGAAGTAGAAGTATTTAAAGACACTGAAATATTACCAGGCGCACAATGCAACGAAACGTTAAACATTGTGAAATTAGTACCTGACTTTCATGGCATACATAAAACGTACGTTTCATGGAGGAAGGCCGCCCATACAGCCTATAAAATTTTTGAAAACTATTCGGGAAGTTCGAAACATTACCAGGCACTGGGTATTAGAAACAAAATAAAAGGCCCTGCAGAAATAGTGCTGTCTTCGTATGACACGCCACTAAATTTGAAAGCTATTAATAATAGAGTCAACTTTACGTACGCCGATAAACGACGTTCCCTACCTAGTTGAACAGGAACTATCGACTCTGCGTCAGGGAAATCTGACTATAATGCAATACTATGAAGATCGAAGGTAAACTAACGCTCCACATAAATAAGACAATAATGACTTACGACGGCACCTTGGCTGCATCTCTTAACGAGAAATACAGAACAGACGCTCTGAGAGCTTTCAAGCACAAATAAATCGTTGAGCGACATTCTTTTTTCGGCACGCCCTAAAGACCTGCCTTCAGCCCTAGCCTTAGCTCAAGAGGTTGAATCCAACCATGAACGCTTCCAATTTGCAAATAATTATGCAAAAAGTCTTAAAGAAAAAGCTCAACGAAATGAGCAACGACAGCATAAAACTCTAGTTATGGACGATAACAATCCACAACAGGGTAAAAGTCAATTTTTTAACAAACAAAAAGCTCAGATTAGTAGCCCTTTCCCAAAACAGGAGCCACCCCAGCCTATGGACATTGACTGTTCATCTCGGTTCAGACAACCGACTTAAATAAACCAAAAGAGCAAATAGTGGCACTGCTAGGTATACAGGACCAAAACAACAAAGGGTAAACCATCTTTCACAGGAAGAAAATCCACCCGACCAAGAACAAGAATACCAGGCCACTGCTGAATCGGAAGTAGCCGACATTAGCGACGAAAATAACCAATACGACGAGGTAAATTTTTTAGACAAAGCTCCCGCTACCGTTTGTAGAGCGAACGATAGCAGGTAAAACAATTAAACTTCTTATTGACACGGGTGCTTCAAAAAACTACATAAAAATATAAACTGAGCTAAAAAACGTAACTGCAGTAAACGAACCTTTCTTAGTGAGGTCACTTCATGGCTTTAACTCTGTTCAGAAAAAATGCCTTATGCATCTTCTCAACACAACAACTAAATTTTTTATACGTCGACATTTGACGGAATAATAGAACTTGACCTGCTTAATAAAGTAAATACCACCTTGAATTTCAAAACCAAAATACTGCAAAAAGAATTTAGATCTGAAATAATCAAATTTTTAAAGTACTCAAATGTGAACTTTACAAAAGTTGAAAATATAGAGGTCCCCGACAAATTCAAAGAGTTCAAAGAAATGATGGGAAATCGAACAGGTGTCTTTGCTAACCCTAACGAAGCTCTCCGTATAACACCACTATCGTCGCTACAATCCGAACAGAAAACGAAGACCTGATATATTCCAAATTATACCCTTACCCAATGGGCGTCTCTGATTTTGTAAATAACGAAACCAGCAATTTATTGAAAGACAACATAATTAGGCCATCTAGATCACCCTACAACAACCCAGTGTGGGTGGTCGATAAAAAGGGAATAGATGAACAGGGAAACAGGAAGAAACGCCTCGTTATTGACTTTAGGAAATTAAATTCTAAAACCGTCGATGATAAATACCCTATTCCGAATATAGTAGCCATTCTCTCAAATCTCGGAAAAGCCAAGTATTTCACAACACTTGATTTAAAATCGAGATTTCACCAAATATTACTTGCAGAAAGGGATAGAGAAAAAACCTGCCTTTTCTGTAGGGAACGGGAAGTATGAATTTTGCAGACTTCCTTTTGGTTTGAAAAATGCTCCCAGTATTTTTCAGAGAGCTATCAACAATGTGCTCCCAGAACAAATTGGGAAATCATGTTACGTTTACGTCGATGACGTTATCATCTTCTCATCTATCTATCGCAAACATGAGAGTCTCACGAGAAAATTCACACTTTTTTAAAGAAAAAGTCGAGTATCTTGGATTCGTGGTCTCTCGAGGAGGCATTGCAACGAACCCCAGTAAAGTAGAAGCAATCGGCAAGTTTGAACAACCAACCACACTGTTCCATGTCAGATCATTTTTGGGTTCAGCAAGCTATTATGCATGCTTTATTAAAGATTTCGCATCTATAGCTAAACCGCTAACAGAAATATTGAAAGGGGTCAACGGCAAAGTGAGCGCCGGTATAGTGTGGGCATTAAAAACCCTCAGAAACTACCTATACGGTGTAAAAAATTTGAATATTTACACTGACCACCAACTGCTTACGTTCGTAGTATCGGACAGAAATCCAAACGCGAAAAAAAGAGATGGAAAGCTTTCATTGACGAGCATAATGTTAAAATTTTCTATAAGCCAGGGAAAGAAAATTTTGTTGCCGACGCCTTGTCGCGACAAAATCTGCATGTTTTAGAGGAAAATTCACCATCTGACTTGGCCACCATACATATCGAACGGTCGCTAACGTACACTATTGACGTCACTGACAAACCAGTAAATTGCTTTCGAAATCAAACAATTATTGAAGAAAGCGCAGTCACTTTAACGCGCACTATAATTATGTTCGATCGGAAAACCAGACATACACTGCCGATCAACTGAATAGGTTCACATAATATCGCGTGCATTTTCATGATTTTCTTATTACGTATTGAATGTATACATGTTTTTTTTAATTCATTGCAATGTTATATTCTTGTGAATCACTGTGCGCTTGTAATGTACAGTTTACTAAGTACCGTTACTTTGCATATTCTCTTTTCTTATCTCTTTCCTTAAATTCTATGCAATTTTTTGGTTCAACTGAATAGGTTTAGTTGAATGATTTTCAGTTTGTGATGAAATTCGGCGGTATATTGACACACTTTTTTTGCAATTTCAAAGTTTAAAATTTTTTCTTTATGTTTAATGAAATATGGGTCGCGGAGAGCAATTGTCCCAGTACGAAAGAGGACAAATCGAAGCCTATAATGAAAGTGGTCTTAGTCATCGCAAAATCTCACAAAAAATTGGAAGAAGCCAAAATGTTGTGAGTAACTTTTTAAGGAACAAATCCGAATATGGCCAAAATATGAAAGGCGGAGTCAAATACGCGACCACTGTGGCAGACAGGAGACATATTGTTCGAACTGCGTCCAAATCCCATCTCTCAGCACCCAAAATTAAGGAAATTTGTGGTGTTAAAGCAAGTGTGTCTACTGTAAAACGTGTGATTTTGTCGGCTGATCATCTTAAGCGATTGAAACTTAAAAAAAAACCACCTTTAAATTATGCACGTAAAGCTTCACGACTGCAATTTGCGCGCAAGCCATGGGCTGGACGAAGGAATGGCACAAAGTAGTCTTTTCCGACGAAAAGAAATTTAATTTAGACGGCCCAGATGGTTACAACTATTACTACCATGATCTTCGAGAAGAAGAGCATTTCCTGAGTCGTCGTCACTCGTGTGAAGGAGGTGTAATGGTGTGGGGATCGGTATCAGTTTATGGTACTTGCGACCTTGAATTTGTAACTTCCAAAATGAACGCGGAAACCTATAAATTCATAATCCAGAAGGCGTTTCCTCACTATACAAATATATTTCACTCTCTGCAGTGGACTTACCAGCAAGATAACGCTCCTATTCACACTGCTAAGGTGGTAAAAAAATGGATTAAGGCTCAAAAGGTGGACTTGCTAGAATGGCCTCCATATTCGCCTGACCTTAATATAATGGAAAATGTGTGGGGGTTGTTATCTCGCAAAGTATATGAAGGAGGCAGACAATTTGCCAGCAAGGAAACTTTAGTTGCGGCGATTAAAGCGGCCTGGACAACAA
Source organism: Drosophila robusta (assembly GCA_035043565.1). NCBI lineage: Eukaryota > Metazoa > Arthropoda > Insecta > Diptera > Drosophilidae > Drosophila > Drosophila robusta. The sequence continues at coordinate 84,293 of JAWNMW010000571.1, forward strand.
TTTCAATGCAAATATTACAAAATTTGTATAGCTCCCTACCCACCCGTGTATTTGAAGTTATTTCCAACAAAGGAGGGTTCACACATTATTGAACTTAGATTAAAATTCTTTAAAAATGTACTAAACTGCAAGTAAAAAGCAAAAAATTTGAAAATGGGCCTTATTTTTTCATTAATTTTAATATATTGTACGTTGAACCTATTCAGATGACTGAAAAAAAACCATTATTTTTGTTACTTTTTCAGAAAAAAAAATAAATAAGGAACAAATATTACATTTATGAAAATTAAATTTTGGCATCTAATTGATATACGACTTGAGAGTTATAGAAAAAAATGCATGTCAATAGGAACATTGGTTTAGGAATTTCAGACCAATTCCTACCTCGGTGATTATGAACCTATTCAGTTGAGTGGCAGTGTATACATTTTTCTGACAGAGAAAGTTTAATACAAAAACTCTATGACACTGTCAAGAAAGATGTCCTGAACGCAATTATGTGTGAATTGCCAATCCTAGCATTTATCCAAAGTAAACTAATAGAAACCTTCCCGACAGCAAAATTCTGGCATTCCAAGAGAATGGTCATTGCGTACTAGACAAAAAATGAACAAAAAGAAATAATAATCGCAGAGCACAACAGGGCTCATAGAGAAGCCCAAGAAAACTGAAAACAAATACTCCAAAATTATTTTTTCCATAAATGACCTGCCATGACCGACAAAGACAAGTTATCGGAGAAACACCCATCCCACATCGACATTTTTTCTACAGATAAAAAATATTTTTAACTTGTATAGATAAATTCTCAAAATTTGGTATCGTTCATCCTATATCCTCTAGGACTATAATAGACATAGTCACCAATTTTACAAATTAAGAATTTTTTCCACATACCAAGACCATATACTGTGACAATGAACCATCTCTAAATTCAGGGACAATCAAGTCACTCCTAGAAAATAGATTCCATGTCCAAATTGGTAATTCCCCAACACTTGATATACTTTAGTCAACAATAGAATACAACTGGACAATACACTCGATCGTAAACAGAAATAAAAGACAAAATTTATAAAGCTCAAGAGCTACAACAGCAAAGACATAATAAGACAAGACGAAATAGAACTTTCCAAGTAGGCGATAAAGTATTTATGAAAATAAATAAAAGGCTAGGTAACAAACTAACATCTCTGTATGAAGAAGTTAATATAGAAGCTGACTTGGGAACAACGGCCCTAATAAAGGGGAGGGAGGTTCATAATTTTTTTTTTTTTTTTTAGGCTGTCGACTGTGCTACTTTTCATAACATTAACAACACCTAAGTTAACAGATTACTCAAACTCGGATTACATCCCATTACTGGACGGAAATGCAATTATCTGGGAAAACGTTAAGTATCTCAGACACTCATCGAATTTAACCATGTACTCGGAAATAGCCGAGGAAACGAGTTTGCTTATGCACAATTTTCCCCAGTCCCATATGAATAAAATATTTGAATCTCACATAGGTCATATAAAAACACTTTTAGAAACTGTTAAAATTTACCATAGACATACAAGAAGTCTAAATTTCCTAGGAACAGCATTGAAAGTAGTTGCTGGAACCCCTGATTTTGAGGATTACGAAAAATTTAAATTCAATCAAGGAAAGTTAATAGAATCAATAGACAGGCAAGCAGTTATAAACACTCGGGTACAAGAGCAAATTAATAAATTAACCGAAACTGTAAACATCATCGTCAAGGTTGCCAAAGAAAAACAAATCAAAACGGGCCACCTCTATGAGACGCTTCTCGCAAGAGATAGAATTTTAATTTCAGAACTCGAGACATTAATGTTGTCAGTTACACTCGCAAACATTTAAATTATAAACCCCACTATTCTTGATTCTAAAGATTTAGGAAAAATATTAAATGAGCATTCTACAAGTATAACAATTAAGCATAGTAGCATAAGTAGCATATGTCAATGTTTTATTAGATCATAATTTTTTACATTTTATAATTAAATACCCCGATCCTAACTTAGTATGTAAAAAATGTACTCTGTTTCCTGTCCAACACAATGGTACAACACCTAATTTCGCTGATAGCAATAATGTCGCAGACTGCGGTAATAAAATACTGCCAATTGGAAACTGCACTGCTACGCTCACGTCAACATTTTGCAAGCAGTTTCCCTTCACGACATTTGCGCAACAACTACATTCTGGCGGCATTGAGCACCCGTCCCAGTCATCTCGAACCACTGGAGGTAGTTGACGACGGGATCATAATAATAAACAAGGTAACCGCTAAAATAAAAATCGTCAACAGTACTGAAGCAACTGTTCATGGCATTTCTGCTAACATTCGATGATAAGTCCAATTAAATGGGTCTCTGTTCAGAAACATGAGAAGTATAGTCAGAAGACACCCAGGCTTCGCAACATCGACGCTTCTAAATATCACTGGGCTTCAGAAAATTTTGAGCCTACCATATCTCCAAAGTCTAAACACTGAAAAACTGCGATACATCGACGGCATAGAAGGGAAGTTGACAACAAGACCCGCAATGTTCAGCGCATCCATCATATTCATCCTATTCGTTGGATTCTTTCTCCGGAAGATGTCCAAGAGACGAAAACGAGCAGAACACCAATCTTCTCTTAGAATTGTCATCGACAGATTGAGGAAAACCGAGGACGGCCTTCAACTTAGCAAGGGAGGAGTTAACACATCAGGCCAATCATAGGTCAATAGCCATACGATCATGCAAGCTAAGAACAATTGTGCATGGTCACAAGTCTGAGCGTATGCGTCGTGTGCGGCTACACAGCCGCGCGTCAGCAACTATTTTGCCCTCATCGTACCCTTGCGCTGGCTGTCCGAAATATAATATGATCCGCTTGGACAAAGCGCTGCATCAGCGAAAATAGGTCACAGGGCTAGCTTCGCTTAAGAATATTTTTGTACTTAGCTTTAGTTTGATTCAAAAAACAAACACGATCGAACCTTAATAATCGTCTTTCTTGTTACTTGGTGACTTAGCACAAGTCAAGGAAATAGATAAAAGTATGCTCATTCCGAAAAACTTTTCTTGCACCCGCTTTTCCGTATCCTCGCCGACAGTCATTACTACTAAGTAAGAACATTGCAGTCGGTCGTCACCGACTTCGAAAATTCGTACACAGTAGTTATTATTGTAGTAATTATACAGTCCACAGTAGTTATTGTTATTTTAGATTTGAAATTTTGAAAATTTTGTGATTGTTGCTCTTATTTAAGATTTTAGCTTATTTAAAGGGGTGGACCACTAATCTACTTTTAAAATTTGATGACTCTACGTTTAAAACTGTAAAAGACAGCCATTTCCGATTCTTTAGGTCGGGTACTGGGAGGCGTTTTAGTGGGCGTCTCCGGGATGTTAATGTAATGCTCGATCACAAAGTGAAAAGAGTATATTGGGTTCGTGCAATGTGTGTATCATGCTGTCCGTCCGTCTGTCTGTTCGGAACAATGGAACTTTTTTCGACGCTACTGAAGCAAGAGACTGGAAGCAATACTTGAAGTTATCTACTTCAAAGTATTAAAATTTTTGTGTCACGCCCACTGGGAGCTTGTCAAATCGATAATAGGTCGATACACCTGAAATCACAAACCGATAAAAGGTGAATATTTCCAACAATATTAAAGAAAGTCACCAAATCGATATGTAGATTGGTGGTGACCTCCCAATAGAACCCCCGCCTTAAGAAGTCGTAAATGGAAATATCTTCCAGACACACAATTCCCGCAATTTAAGAGCCCCTGTCATAAAATTTGGTAGACAGTGTTCGGGTGACCTCTTCTTAAAAAGAGCCGAAAAATGTTGGCCACGCCCACTCCCGCCCCTACTAAATATAAAAATTCTATTTTTTTCAAAATAACAATAATAAATACTGTGTACTGTGAACGAGTAACACGCAGTCAATTACGTCCGACAGTAACGTTCTTACTTTTTTTATTAAAATTTGCAATGCTGCTATACGAAGGGTTAACTAATAGCTGTTTGGAAACACACAGCAGACGTAATCCTGGGTCCAACTTCAGGGCATCCATGTGTTTTCGTGGGCATCCATAGAACTGCAAAACTCAACGCAACCTTTCAAAATTTTTTCATGCCACTAATTTTAAAATATGACGGAATAATGTCATTTGTTTTAGATATATATTTGACTAAGAAATCTTTTTATTTTATAAATATATATTATATTTATTATAATTATTATTATAATGATTTTCTGATTCGATACGGAACATATTTTCCACCAAGCCTCACTCATATATCTTTGTTTTATAGCTTAATATAGTAATATTCAAGAGTGGAGGCTCTAGTCTGGACCGCTCGCTTGGGATACCCTGAACCATCTTTTCATACAATTGAATCCCCTTGCATTCACACACATACATTCACACATACATACACACACACGCCGCACGCTGCAAACAGCAGCTGGGCTTGGCTATGGAGACTAAACAAGACTATCTAAGTAGTAGTAAGTATTATGTCATTTCCAAGAAAAGCTATGTAAATTATGGATTGCGAATGAGCACAAGATAAACTTTAAATAATTAAAAAAAAATGTAATTAAAGTTGGTTGCACTCGTTGTTTTTTATGCTAAAAACTCTATTTACAGAACAGTTTTGACACACGTGCTGCCATTAGCTATCACGTAATAAGAACAAATGATGTTTTCCGATCGCAAACGGGCCATTTGAATATGAAATTGAGAAAATTCAAAATTTGCTTTTAATAATCATTTATTTCATCTCTCTGAATTTTTTTTTGGATGTTATTTGTCGTTGTAATTGAGATTTTGTGGAATGAGTGTTATCATGAATCATCTCACTTAAAGAAAAATATTAAAGAGAAAATGCAAAGAAAAAGTCAGTTTGCCCATCATTGTAAATGAATTCAAGTGTTAATTGTTTAAATTATATATATTTCAGATAATATGAGAAAATCACTATATTAAGTTTTAATTTTTTGGTCATGGTGGAACTTTCTGTGCCCGCATTCACTTTCATTTCTATTTGTTTTATCACTAAAAAATGGTTCAATTGCAAACTACATTAACTGAATTTGGCACATTGCAACCAAATGCAGGAATTTGAACAATTGCCGCCTCGATGAAAACCAAGCGCAGGGAAAAGAAACCGAAAGTTTAAAGTATATTTTATTATAATTATTATTCTTAACTTTAGGGTTTAAAATAAGTTCAAAACACATACAAATGAAGAATTCTGTTTTAAGTTTAAGAAAAACGAGTTATAAGTAATACATTCCTTGATTTCGTTTCTAATGTTGTGGAAAGACTCCATTATTATTCTTAAGTTTAAGGTTTAAAATAAGTTCAAAACTCATTACATCATCTGCACACACACTACCTACAAATATTAAATGAAGAATTCGGCTTTCTGCGTTGTGATAATATATATATATATATATATATATATATATATATATATATATATATACAGATACAGACTGGCTTTTCCCAGATAATGACCGACGACGAATGAATGAATATGAATATGAATGTGGCTGAATCAATCTAGTGGACGCCACCCTCGGCTTTACTGAGATCGCGTGCAAAGCCACGGATGTGAAAAACATTGCTTCCATGTCCTCCCAGGAGCTGGAAGCGAAGCTGCGGCAGAAACAGCTGGTGTTAGCAGCCTTCACCCTAACGAACGGCGTCGAGGAAGGTGATGTAACACCGAAATCGGAGGGAGTACTGGAGCACCCGCTCCAATGAGGGCACGGGCCTAGAGCCGATAAAAACCCATCGGGCTAAAGTGGCCTCGGCCGTACTTGCAAGGATGTTCACCAAATTTTAACTTGGGCTAGCCAAAGTCTGTGCCTGTATACAGAAAGCCATAAAGTAGTCTGCGACAAAAGGGAACCATCTTAAGTATAAAATCCTTTCAGAATTCTTAACAAGCGAATGCAAGCGAGGCTGCGTAATGAAGACGGCTCCTCTCCGTCCGGGCCCTTCTGCACAGACAAAAAGCTCCCAATCGTCGTCGGATATGAACAGAAAAACAGTAACAATATAAGGAGATCCTAACGCTTAATCTATCCAGTGAAATTTGTAGATTGCCTAAGCAGTCCATGGAACTAGGGAGACCAGTAGGGACAATAAAAAGCTGCAATAGAGTAGTATAGTAGTACATATAGGAAAATGTAAAATAACTAAAAAGATGCATATTTGTAACGATGGCTTGGAAAAAATTCTCACATCGTGACCGTATATAATAAAGAAATCAGGAGAAGGAAGCGGAAGTAATAGAAAACACTATGGAGAGTGCCGCATAAAGCCGTATCAAAATAAATGAAAGTGCTCTAGTCAGGTTCGACTAGGAGATATACTGAACCAAGCTGCGACCTGTCGTTACATACATTTTAACACCCTAGCAGTCATACATACACAATAATAGCAAGTGAGAGTATCTAGTCGGGAGTGTCCGAAGCCAGCTGTGAGCTGTCATTAAATACATTTCAACATTCTTGTATTTTACATGCATACACAAAATTAAACAAATACACGCCGCAAGTTGCGGGAAGTTTCGTAGGAAACTTTTATGCTAAAAGTATGATCTGCATGAAACTTTCAGAACTTAAAAAGATCATTCAATTGAATGTACTGCTCAAATCTGTAGGGGCTGTAGCATTTGAATTCAGGATTTTTTAAGTGTAAATTAAAGTGAATTTCGCGAAAGAAAGCAGCGCCACCGACCACTTAATGTTCAGTGTGAAATATTTTCACTTAAGTTCTGCAACAATTATTAAAAATCTGCGAAGAACTATAATGAAAATTAAAATTGCTATTTAGTCTGACACCTTCGACTTACTTGCTTTATACAAAAGAAAAATAAACGAAAAAGAAAGCAAAATAAAGAAAAAATAAAAATAAATTACAAAAAACAAATATGAAAAAAAAGTAATGACTTCTTGGCAATTCGATGTTGTGAAAATATCATATATATTTATATATTATTTTATATACATTTTTTTTGTGTATAGGGGGCTGTAGTAGCCGTATCCAAAATAAAAATTTTTTTTTTAGGTCATTAGTAATCTCTATTAATCATTTTGCACATCTAGATTAAAATATATTTGAATTTTGGGTAGCCACTAGCCACATATAAAGCTGCGAAAAAACAGCTTCACTTGCAGTAGCAATATTTACAAAGGCCTCTTAATTACATTTGGAACTTTAAGGAATTTATGAATATGGTTTTAGAGGCAGAAGGCACTTCAAAAAGGGAAATTACGAAAGGAAAAACATTCATTGTTATGTTTAACGCACGAAAAAAAAAAATAGCACCACTTTTCAAATATACACTTAAAATTATAAAAATGAGAAATAATTAAGAACTTCATTTCTCAAAGAGAATTGTATATAATAACTAAGATTATTCTATTAATTTAATATATAGTTGCATTGCCTTTATTCGAAATAAAGGCTGCGTAATGTCTTGGCATCGATTCAACCAAGTCCTGTCATCGTTTTAGAGGATTTTCCAGGACTCGTGAATGACTTCCCAGAGTGATCCGTTGCTGGTTGGTTTTGAAGGAACCTTTTGGACATCAGCTTATAGAATTTCGATGCGATTAAGGTCTGTTTATTGCGTAGCCCACTTCAAAAAGTTGTCCAATTTTCTTTCGAACCATTCCTTTGCTTTCATAGTGGCGTTGTTGGGGTCATTGTCTTCTTGGAAGACCCATAATACCGCCATCTTGTACTCTGCGTAGGGTAGTAACACTGCATCTAAAATATTGGCGTAAACGTATTGGCCCATTATGGTTTTGACTCAATGTATTGGATCTACTCCTGATAAGAAAAGCAAACCCATATCATTCTGCTTGACCTTCCATGTCAAATGGTCTTTGAAGTGAATTTTGGGTTGCATTCTGAGTTTTAACGATACTAGACAGTCGAACATGAGTCTTTTCCACCAAACATAACTTTATTCTCATCTGACCATTTCTTTGCTAACTTCATGCGCTTCGCACTATGTTTCGCGCTTAAAAGTCGTGGATTTCTTCGGTTGCAGGCGTTTAAATTTTGTTGTTTAAAACATGTGTGAACCGATTTCACTGCCGCAGTTATATTAAGCTCTGTTTTTAGCTCAATTGCCACCTTGAAAGGATTCTTTGTGCTCTCGATGATCAATCCTTTGACGTAAAATTGGCTCAAGGCTCCTTTTCGTCTACGTATTTCAGCGGTTTCCTTATAGCTTATAGCGTTTAGTATAATTTTAAAAGCCCATCAATCGGCCCAGTTCTCTATTTGATTTTCCATCCAATATAAATTTTATCCTGATTTTGCGCTTTTTCGATGTCCAAGGCCCGTTGTATTGACAATTTTGGATTTTTTTTAAACTTGATGATAATGATAATGAAATCGAAGTTAAATCTCTACGTACGTACTTTCTGTCGAAGTAATTGCTCAAAATATATAGTTTTCTACAAAGAAAGCGTAAGTGGTGCTATTATTTTTTTCTCCGTTTTTTCGACCTAGGCCTTAAAATTACAAAAAAACAAATGTGGAGACGCCCAACTAGGGAGTACCCTGAACCCTGTCTATCCATAAATTTCGATCCCCTTGCATTCATACATACATAAACTGAAACTTATACACACACACACACACACACAAACAACGCCGTGGGGTGTAAGCGGTCCGTAGAATACTACCACTGTAAGTCATAGCTTATCGAAAAAGGCGACTAAAGTGATACGTATATTCTGCAGAGAGAGGTTCATCTTACAGGTGGAAACACCTGGCTGCTACTAATTTCGTAAGGGCCATGCCGATTGTTTTTTAGAGGAGGTAATGCAACTCGTAACCTCCAGCAATATGCCAAGATAGGCGCTACACACCGCCTTGCCAATACGAGAAGGCGACTAAGGCAGTAAGACCTTAGGTATATATTGACTAGGCTGCCTGTACCAGTACACAGTAAACGCAGTAAAATCTAGCTGAAATGGCTGCTAGGCTAAGGTTGTTCCCGGCCCAGTCCCGTGAAAAATTGGCAAATCTCTACAGTACGTTCCTTGCTTCGTCAGCATTAATTTGGCGGTACATGTTCAGTTGAGTCACTCCTGACTAAGGCGTATTCGGCTCTGAACGCACGACCCCATAAGGGCGTAAGTCAACCCTCGGATGGCCTCCCTGCTTGCATAGACAACCATGGAATCAGAACGCGACTAAACATCGATTTAGGACAGTGGTACACCCCGAACGATACACTTAAACAACAGTATGGTAAGGTGACCGGCTGCAACAGTGGAAAGAAACTACCTCAATGAAGGCTCAGCGGTAGACGAAAGAAGTGCTCACGGAGAAGACACGGCCTGATGCCATAGTCATCAAGGCAAAGGGCGAAGCAAGCTCCTCCGAGCTACTTCGTAAAGCTAAGCGCGAAGAAAAGCTGAACGGGGTCGGAGAGGCCGTGGCTAAAATTAGGAGAACTCAGAAGGGCGATCTCCTACTGCAGCTGAACAAATCCGGCGAAGAAACAGCCACATTTAAAAGCCTTGACGCATCCGTTGGCGATCAAACGACACACTTACCCATCGGGTCACGGTCGAGTGTAACAACTTGGATGAGATCACGATGAGGGAGGATATCTGCGAAGTGCTTTATAGCCAGTTTGCGCTAACAGAGGGTGTACCTGCGGAAAGACTATGGACATACACAAACTGCTAACAAACTGTGGAAAACGCTCGGAAAGTCCTTCAGGTTTCAAATAGAGCACTGAAGGTAGGTTGGGTCAGGTACCGACTACGAGAAAGGGTAATCGTCATCAAATGTTTCAAAAATCTTGAATTTGGCCACATGGTAAGAAAAAGCAAGAGAGAGATCAGGTCTGAGCTGGGTCGGAGATGTGATAAACTGTGTCGCGGATGCAATGTATATTCTGTAAGGGCAAGAACACGAACTGGAAACACGTTGCTGGCAGTGGAAGGTGCCCACTGTTCAGGAGTGCGCTTCCCAAATATAAGGTGCGTTCAGTTGAACCTTGACCACTGTGAGGCAGCACTGTCCCTCCCGAGCCAGGCCGTGAGAGAGAGAAGGGCGGACGTCATCTTTATATGCGAGCCACACGAGCTGATTCCAGGAAGCGGCTTTTTCACTTTTATGAGCTGCTTACTATGAAGGAAAGCAAGTTCGACGAGAAAAACCCTTCCGGATTTTCAGTAATGCGTGCGATTCATCCATGCCTAGAAGGAAACCGAACAGACGTGGATCACCTTGCTATTGGTGGAACGAGGAGATAAGCGATATCAGGAAGCAGGCACGAGCGAGAAGACGTTGCCAAAGATCACGTGGTCGCCATGACTTCGGTTCCACGCTCGACGAGTTCTGGCAGGCCAAACGAGCTTAAATTAGGCATAAGGACGAGCAAATCAAACTGCTTCAGACACATATATGGCGCCGGTAGGGAGCTTTATCTAAAAGATGAAGCTACAGCGGCCTTTCCTCCTGCCCAAGGCAAACAAGCCAGAAGAGGAGCCATCGGGATACCGGCAAACATGAAAGATGCTAGAGAAAATATTCTACAACCGACTTCGGGCGGTAGTCGAAGAGAAGGCTCTTTCAGAATCTCAGTATGTATTCCGAAGGGTCCAGTCTACGGTGGACGCTATTAAGGCCGTGATCGATATTGCATCCAAGGCAATCGAGGGCAAACAATGGACACTAAGGAGTAATGTGCAGTTGTAACTCTGGACATCCGCACTGCCTTCAATTTGGCGAACTGGGTGCCAACTACCTGATGCGAACAATATTTGCTGGAGTACGAAACGCAAAACGCAGCCACTTGTAGTAGTGGCAAAAGAGGTTAGGGAAATAGAGGCTGCTATAAACACTGCAATAACAACCATCGCACGGTGGGTGGAGAATGCTGGTGTGGAATTGACTGGCCACAAAACAGAGGCTGTGCTCATCACAGGTAGGAAAAATTTGCAGTTTATAAGCTTGCAGATGAGCACCGAGACAATCAAGTCGAAGGAGTCCATAAAATACCTGGGAGTCATGGTAGACAACAGGGGGAGCATCCGCTCCCACGTGGACTACGTTAGCAAAAAGGCGTCCGGGATACAGGGAGCCCTCTCCCGGATGCTACCGAATAGAGGACCCAAGGCTGAAAGATGAATACTAATGGGTAGCGTAGTTGCTTCCATCCTGCTGTATGTAGCCCCCGTATGGGCCACTGCTGATAGCGCAGTGCGAGTCATATCAGGATTCAGGACTGTATCCGACGACGCACCACTCGTTTTGCCAGGAATGTTCCTAGATATACTGGCAATGGTGATGGAAGCGATACACACAGCTCGCGCCTCGACAAGTAGCACTGTGCATATAGTGGCCATGCGAAGAGGAGAAAGGCAGGAATCGATGGTTAGATCGCAAGTGGGACATGACCATCAAAGGAAGATGGTCTCACTGGTTAATGTCAGATATCGAGATGAGGATTGAACAAGCAAGGGGAGAAGCAAATTTCCATTTGACTGACTTACGGGCCATGGCGCGTATCGAAAGTTCTTACACAAGTTTATGTACGAGGATTGCCCAGAATGCCTAACTTGCCCAAACTCAAATGAAAATCCGGCGCACGTGTTGTACTACTGCATGAGGTACAGCGATAGGACTGAAGTTCTTCCCCCACCGGAGGAGCTTGGGAGGCATACAATAACTGGAGAAAAACCAGCCAGTTCATCATAATTATCTAGCGCTGAGAAGATGCGAGAGAGAGAGAGCAAATAGAGGGTGCCTAAAACAGCGCTGGTGTTGCCAGTAAATCGAGCATGATGTGCCCCTATGGAAGCTAAATTCGTGAATAACTTTTAGACTAGGATCATGATCTCAATGTTCACGGCTTAACAAGAGCATTGCAATTTATGTACAAACCAAAGCGCAAGTCCGAAGAATTTGAATTGTGTTTTTTTTTCATTAATATTTGTGCGAATGGTGGGAGGTATCCAAAATCCGAAATATTCATTACCTGCGTATGCTTCACGCGAACATATGGAACTAAATTTAGTAGGTGAACAAACCGATAATTATTGATAATAATAAAACGAGGCAAGTTATCGATGATTTGAAATAAATTTGATCTGCGTATGGTATAAGCGAACTTAAAAAGTCAAAGTTCAGCTTTATAGCTCTAGTAGTCTCCGAAATCGACGAATTCAAGCAGTTGGACGGCCATGGTTAGATTGACTCGGCTATTGATACTGATCAACAAAATATATACTTTATGGGTCGGAGATACCTCCTTTTGTATGTTACATACTACATACCACAAAACCATTATGTCCTGATTTACCCATATTCAATAGGTACAGGGTAATACAAAATCTACACTACATTAATATTAATTCGTTTAGAGGGAATAATAAGCAATATATGAAATTTCAACTTTTTTAAATATCGCAACACTAATTGTTATTTCTTTGATCAATAAGCAAAAGTGTCATGGTGGTGCTATTATTATTGTCGCAACTCTATGCAAAAATATATATATAAAAAAAAAAAAAACAATGCAAATCAAAAACTACGGACTTGCGCTTTGATTTGTACATATATTTGCAATGCTGTTTTTAAGTCCTGAACATTAAGATCATGCTCTTAGTTTAGAAGTTATTCACGAATTTAGTTTCCATAGTGGGGGCGAAGCGGAGCACTTGATCACAGTGTGCAGCGTGCATTTGCATATGTGTATGTACATGTGAGAAGACAGGGTTCAGAGTATTCCCTAGTCGGGATATATATATTTTTGTATTATATTATATTTCTATTATATTCTATTTTGAGTAAGGGTCGTATGTATACTTACTTCTTCTTGAGTGAGAGGCTTAAAATCAGCTGGATTTTCTGGATATTCCTTTCGACATGCTGGGCACAGTTTGTTTTCGTCTGTACGAATTCTGTGCCAGCAGAATCTACAAATCTGTAAAAATTAAAGATATTTGCAATCAATCTAATTTTAATGTAATTAGACTTACTTGATATCCGCAAGTACATGGAAAAAAGTCAGATCATCCACCTCAAGGGGTTCCATACACAAAGGACACTCTACAGTGTCATCATGACTGTTCGCCAGGCCGTTCATTATTTTTATTGAAAATACTTTTGCACTTTTTACTTGGATTCTTTTAAAAAGACTGTAGTGTATTGAGCTGTACAGTATATTTAAAATTGGTTAAAATTTAGGAAACGATTACAAGTGCATTATAAAGATACATAAATTCTGGTGATATCTGTAGTTAAACATCAAAATTGCAGCCAATTTCTGAGCCATTGTACCTATAAATAATATTGTCTAATATTAATGATATTTTGCGTAAATATTGAAAACGTTGACATTTAGACTGATTGTTTCTATTGTAGTTATATGATCTACCAGTCCCATCTGGACGATACCCTAAACACTGTCTTCACATACATTTCAACCCCCTTGCATTCATACACAAAATTACACACACACACATTTACGGCGCAAACTGTGTTTTTCTCAGCCGCTGCGTTTGGACCGCACTGCGGAAACTAAGAGCATGGTCTCAATGAAATTTGATTGCACTCAAAGCAACGTACAAAGCAAAGCGTGACATTGTAGTATTCGAATTGTGTTTTTTTCATATATGAGGCGACTGGAGGGAGGTATCCAAAATTTGAAATATTCTTAACCTGCGTATGTTTCACGCGAACATATTGAACCAAATTTGGTTCTAGCTCATATGGTTTTAAAGATATGCTCAAAAAACCGAGTCGAAAAACAGTTAATTATCGATAACAAGAAAACGACATGAGTTATCGGTGATTTGACATAAACTTTATCTGCTTATGGTATACACAAATTTTAAAAGTCAAAGTTCAGCTTGCTAGCTTCTGTAGTCTCCGAAATCGATGCGTTCATGCAGACGGACAGACAGGGCTAAATCGACTCGGCTAGTGACGCTAATCAAGAATATATATATTTTATAGGGTCGAAAACGCCTCCTTCTGCCTGTTACATATACTTGAACAAAGTCATTATACCCTGATTTACTCATTTTCAATGGGTTCAGGGTATACGAAAATCAGAATATCTGATTTTGCAAAGGGATTTAAGACATTTTCCGTTGAAGACTTTTTGGTAATGTTTTCGTGTCAAGAAACTTGATTTTGGATGGGAAACCACTAAAAAGGTCATTTTTAAGAGTATAAATGTAGAACCAATTAACAACCGTTTTTCTACCAGCCGAAAGAACAATTCTTAAGCAAAAAGTTTGTAAAAAACCTCTTCAAATACTAACATTTTTTTTTTGGTGCTTTGAAGGGTGTATTTCTTATTGGGTAAAGGGAAATTATCTTGTGTTTACATTTTGACAGATTTCTTATTTGTGAGGTTTGAAATATAAATTGTACCGCAACATTTCGAACTTTTGAGCACACCATGTTTATAACTATTTGTATACTTCTGTATCTAGGTAATGCAATTATCATTGTGAAAACGGAATAACATTCTCGTAATAAATTATATTATGGCTTTAGTGTCACAAAATTTTATACTTATGTATATTTCAACAAATTTTTCCAGACACTATTTACATGCAAAAATATGTGATTCTGCCAATAGCATAGCCATTATATTTCAATCTAAGAGTTGCAAAATATGCTAATTTAACTTAATACATCCACAAAGTTACAGTTTTAGAGTTTGAAACCCTATATTCATCTATTTATAACTTTTTTTACATTATTAAGTATTATAGTCGATAACAACGTATTTCAGTATTTAAAACTACATAGATCTATGAGAAATAGTAAAAGAAAAAAGAACGTAATATTTAAACTGTTTACTTGCTTTTGCTTAAAACCATAATTATTTAATTTATATTGAAATATTGAAAATAAATACATAAAATTTGTAAATATTTTTAATGTTAAGTGCATTTTGAATCGAATTGTTCGGATTTAAGTTTATTTTATAAAATTGTAAAATTTGGAGTGTAATCTGTAAATTTACAAATGCCGAAGCATAACTCGGTTTTCAAAATTTTGTTAAAGCAGTGTGCGTTTGGTGTTCAGAACCGTTGTCAACATTATGTCGATTGTAAGAATAACATTTTCTTAACATTAATATATAAATGAATATGTAATGTACACAAATTTACATACATGCCATAATAATAATGTAAAATTGCGATTAAATTTTAACATAACACACTAATTACTTTATGCGTATTAGTGTACTTATGTACATAATAAATTCAACTTTAAAGAAGTACATACATATATGCATGTTATGCGTTATGTATGAAAAATAATAATTAAATTTACTTATGAAACTACAATAAGTAACAAGTCACTTAGAGGCTGAATGATGGGATAGACACGCTGGAATAAAAATTTAACTAAGACATTTTTGGTACATACATACATAAGTAAATATGTACACATACTAACAATATACTTTATACATAGTGTGTATATATATATAAATTTATGTGCTCACATATGTGTTTTGATGAATCAAGAGAAAAAGAAATAAGTTTAATACATACATAAAACTTTTAGTATTTAGTACACGTATATGTAGCACACGTATGTGTAGGTTGCAGTTTTAACATGTTACATTAGAACACTATTTCATATACTTATGTTAAATATGCACCTACGACTTCCGTGTAGGATGAAACTTTAAATCGACTACAGCTTTTGGAAAAAGTCTTAATACCAAGTTTGCGAACAACAATTATTGCGAACGAAACGAAGAATGAAGCAGACTGACTGATAATGAACGAAAAGGAAATGGAGTAAATATGTAAAACAAAATATCGAAGTTGAAATATCGATGTCGAAATATCGATATAAAAATATATTATTGTTATAAACATACATTATTATTTTCAAATATATTTCTCAGAATAACAAATAAGGTATTCCCTCTTTTTTATATCTGTATTATTAATTTGGTTGAATAATACACTTTGAGCAGACCAACATTGCTGTGCATCCCTAGCTTTTTATTAAAAATCCTTATGTAATACATTGGCAAGATATCTTCATAAAACGTTTTTTTGGTAGCATTAACAGTGTATTTTGTATAAAATTAATTACATTTGGTTCATTTAATTTCACAAACTTTTGTACTTCAACACCTCATATCATTTTTTATGAATATGGTGCTTTGATCAATCGGTCGCTGCATACCGACAGGGCAGAAATCTCGTTATGATCCCTGAAGAGCGGCAGCGTCGAAAGACAATCAGTTAAGCTTGTGACGTATCATCTCTAAGACAGAATTTTGTCATAATATGTTATAAGAAGTCTTGAACAATAAAGTATTATTTACCCTCAAATCGAACTGACATTGGATAAATAGCTTAGAATATCATCCGCACTGCCATCAACTGTAAATCTTCAGCAATGTACACAAATTGGTAACTCAAAATTTAACAAGTGAGAGGGCTCCAGTCGGGAGCGCCCGAGTGGGGGATACCCTGAATCCTGTGTCTTCATGCATTTCAGTCCGCTTGCATTCATACACACATGTGAACGCAGGCTGCACGCTGTGAACAACTGCTGCGCTTGGCCCCCACTATAGAAAAAAAATCGTGTATAACTTCTACACTAAAAGTATGATCTTAATGAAACTTTCAGGGCTTTCCTGCGTATGCTTCACACGAGCAGTTTGAATAAAATTTGGTGGCTCTTGCTCTTATGATTTCTAAAATATGCTCGAAAAACCGAGTCAAAAATCCGATAATTATCGATGATAAGAAAACGGGATGAGTTATTGGTGGTTTAAAATAAACCTGATCTGCATGTGGTATACACGAACTTAAGAAGTACAAGTTCAGCTGTCTAGCTTCTGTAAAAGT
This sequence comes from Drosophila robusta, assembly GCA_035043565.1. Taxonomy (NCBI): domain Eukaryota; kingdom Metazoa; phylum Arthropoda; class Insecta; order Diptera; family Drosophilidae; genus Drosophila; species Drosophila robusta. Next base: position 101,201 of record JAWNMW010000571.1, read on the forward strand.
CAACGTGATCATGCAAACGGACGGAAATGGTTAGATCGACTCTGCTAGTGAAGCTGATCAAGAATATATATCTTTATGGGGTCGGAAATACCTCCTTCTGCCTGTTACATACATTTGTACAAAAGCATTATACCCTGATTTACCCATTTTCAATGTGTTGAGGGTATAATAAACTCTTATCTTTGGATAACACTATTAAAGCCCCTGTACCTTTCGTATATTGATGTGGCGGATGATCACAAAGTCGTCTTGTTGTCGACACACTTGGAGGAAGATTTCACCATTGAGGATCTTATCACACCACCACAATTTAAATGAGTTGGCAAAGATTATGGTCAAAATGGTCGAAAACTGTGGTCTCTGTTTTGCCCCGCACAATGGCAACTCGTAAATTACAAAAAAGCAAAGGGCAATAATTGGCGTTTGTGTTGCAGTTCAATTTGTTCATAGACATCAAACCGCATGCGCAACGGAGCATTCAACTATCAACTAACTAACTAATTCGCAGGATTTCGATGCCTCTTATAAAGCACAAAAACCTCTATCGAAATATACCACTGCCGTCAACAGGTCTCTCGACATATGTGAAAATCCTAATTCACATGCAGTTCGCCACTATATCATTACATCACCAGTAATATACCGTGCATGGCGAGTGATGGGCGAGAATCTTTCAGCTGTAACAGCACAAATTCATTAATAAATCGATGAACGAATATGTCGATACTCCAAAAGTCTTTTGGCTGCACATGGAAGCAGAATTCAGTGTTGGTACGTGGCCGTACCATAAATGGACCGCGATAACGACTGCTGCTCGTTACCCGAAGCCGCACATGCAAGATTTCTCCTACCTTTACGTGGTTCGTTTCGCGCATTCTATCAGATACCGAGGGTACCAGAAAACATTGAAAAAATCGCAGTTTGCACTCCGTTTGGGTAAATGATGTACTTGTCGTTTGGACTATACAATACAACGCACACTTTTAAGCGTTTCATTCATAAACTTTTTCTACTATTATTTTATTTGTTATACATCGACAATATCCTGATCATGTCGAACTCAGCTGAGAATTATAAGCAGCACGTAAACAATGTCCTACGTATTTTGCAGGAACACGGTATCTGAATCATCATAAACAATATATTATTTCGAGAAGACGGAAGTTTTGGTTTTTTAGCTTCACAGTAAATGTCAACGGCATTAAACCTCGCCGAGTTAAGGCGATATCATAGCCACAAACTATATGCGCATTGGACCGCTTCCTTAGTATAAGAATTTACTACCGCCGCATACTGTATCAAAAACTCAATCGCTACTCAATGACTTGACGCGCAATATGAAAAAGAATGAATGGACACCAAGTGCAATTAAAGCATTTTCAAAATGAAAAACGGTATCGCAAATACAACCACTCTCGCTCATCATAGTCCACACGCAGATCTGAGCCTGAATTATGATGTCTCCGACATAGCCATCGGCGCGGTACTGGAACAAGACATCAGGGGCACATTAGAGCCTTTTAGTAAATTTGAAAAAAAAATGATTGCAACCGAAAGCAGGTATTGCACATACGACAAGGAACTGCTAGCAATCTATGAAGCGATTAAGAACTACGGACTATTTTGGAAACTCATTAAAATGGACCGCATGCCGCTGGTATATGCATGCGCTTAAAAGCCCGAAAAGCCATCTAAACACCAATTGGAATTTATCTCACGGTACTCTACAGTAACAACGTAGTGGCGGAGGGCTTTCGATAAAAAAGCATTGAAATAACCTATACGACCGAATTTGAGATCTGTTCTGAACGAAGAGAAATCCCGACAACTGAAGTTAATGCCAGCCGACAAGCCATAGGCCGTCAACAAGACTCCTGAAAACTAAATTGTATATATATATGTATAAATGAATATTACTAAGAGGTATTCTATCCTTTCCTGCCGCAGTTCCAAGGGATAGATTTTCAGGGATCTACTCACAAAATAATTTAAATTGAATTGCCTTTTTTGTGAGCACACGCATTATGTACGTTTAATGTAGAAATGTTTGCTTTCGCTGGACTTAGATTCTCAAATACAAATGGATTATAAAACTAGTACTAACAATTAATTAGTGATGAATTTAAGTTGAAAATAAATATTTTTGTGGGTCGTACGAGCCAGCAGTTTGAACAAACGGGCTTTACTGTACATAGGCAGCATTTAAAAATGTTTCTAACAAAGTTGCATATGCCAAATAAATTGTGAAAAATTGTAAATATTTTTTTCAATTGGACACGGCTTCTCCAAAACTTTATCGTGTCAAGGCATTTATACGCTGACTGCCTTCCTCCAGATTTTTTGCTCATGTGTTTCTATGCTCGGGTAGATCATGAAAACCCGTTGCATCCAGCTCATATGTGTTTCGCACACAATACAGATGCACATGGAATCACTACACACATATGACCGGCCACTTTCTCGCTCGCTCTCTGTCTATCTCTGTCCTTGTTTTCTTAAAAAGTTAACATAGTGCCACCCAGCTATCAACTACCGATAGTCAAACATCCAATGCCACATCAGCCAGGATTCTATGAGACGCGAAGACGCCGACGGAACTTCCCATAGGTTTCTGAATAGCGCCACGTCGTGTGCCTCCCGAATTTTCTCTATGACCACACACGGTTCCCCCTTGCAAGTCCTCCCACAATAAATAATGGCTTCCTACTCTTGCTTTTAAAAATGTTCTTGCGGAAGTAGCTTCGATAGACTTTTTGACCTGGATAAGCATGGCATGGCTACGTTCATACGAAGTGTGCAACTGACTTTGGACACGCTATCGAATGATTTGGATATTGTCTGCTGTCTGCAATTGAGAAAACTCATGATCACACAGAGATTCAAGCTAATGAGCCTGTTTGTAGTTTGCAGCGTTGAGGAACAAAAGAAGGCCCAAACCTGCAAAGAAAGAAGTCACTGCGGTTGCCGCGTGTTGTACAATACATATGGATACCGCTATATCAGGGAGATATACTCACTTAGGAAGCTCTTGTTCAAAATACACCATGATTGTCGACAAAACGGTGCAATTAACTCGGTCTGACGTGCGTAAGCCGCTGTGCGCATCTGCGAGATTCCCAAGGCTTCAATGCCCTAGTATTGGATTCAAATTGACGTTCGTTATTAGAGTGGATGACTTCCGGTAACTCAAACTTTTTTCCGTACTGAGTCGCATCACAAGTGTTTTGAAAAATGCGCATGTCCAAGCACGGATACCGTGGTCAGCGCGGACTGTAACTTATCTTCTGCTTATATTGCTTCATTACTAATAAAAAATTTGCCGTTGTCCTTCTTGAGCAAATTAGTCAGCGGTACGGATAAAGTCGCGAAATCTAGCAAAGTGATGGTACGAGCCTGCTGAACCGCAAAATGTGCGGAGTTCCTTGCGTGAACATGCCACTGGAATTCGCTTAATGGCTATAACTTGGTCGGGGTCGATGCGTAGCATGCCACTATTAATAATAAAACCGATATTCGGATTTCAATGCTCTGAAGTAGAAATTGAATTTAAACAATCCGATGGAGTTATTTGCTCTATTTAAGAACTTTCCTACTCGTCTTGAATATTTTTATATATCTAATATTTATATTTGTAGTGGGTTTTGAAATCAGGACCAATAATCAACCTTATCCGTCAGGCTAAGTAGTCTTTGTGGCGCATTGTACAGCCGGAATAGCAGGATTCAGAATTGGTATAACGGATTGTCTGGGACCGCATAAGATTTGCTCTAGTCGTTAGTTCGACTTCTCTGTAAGCGAACTTCAAGTCTTCGCTGGAGATGTAGTACGTCTGATTTATTCTAAAAAGGATGCTTTCTATATAGAGTACAGGGTTTCGGTTGAGATTAGCTGCTTGGGACGTAAGTCTGCTGGGTCTAGATGAAACGTTCGCCAGAAACATTGATAATCTCCTCCAACGGTTTGTAGTATTGAAACGCAAGATTGCATATTAACTCTTAGTTCTTCGACCAATTTCCGATTTCTCTTTCCTATCAGACTAATACACGATCCTATATCTAAGAAGTCTTTTATGAGATCATCCCCTACAACAAATACGCGTGACCTAGTTTTATTCACACACATCCCAACCAGCATCCATCTCCACTTGCACTTGCTACGATTTTCTCTGTTCTATTGTCTCATCTCTCTCTCTCTCTCTCTGTCCCTCTCTCTTTTCTAAACGTAGTCCAGCACAATTTCGGCACTACTAACTGCTTATATGGCTTGCTTTCGCGCAATGCGACGTCTGCGAAGTCAGTCTCGTGCCTTCGTACTACGACGCATTCTATGCAATTGCTTATCATTTAATTTCCTGTTTCTTACTTCAAAATATTTCCTCAACGTTTCTTCCCGAGATAAATGCTTCATTAAATTTGTATCCTTATTCCTAGAAACTTTTCTCGGCTATTCCATCTTTTTGGCAGACTTGTTCCACGAACGTGAGTCGCCCGACCTTTTCTTTTCCCTTGCCACCGCCTTTTTTATGATTATTTTTACTAGATGCCTGTATGACAAAGCAAACTGCAAGCGCGACACTAGTCGTGATGTCGTGAATGTTGTCTTCGGCTCCTTGTCCCGGCTGTTGCTCACATTTTAGCAGCTAGTGCATCTGGCCAAGGATAGCAAAACCTATCGCCCACTTTCAACTTTCACTTGCCTCACATGTAACCATTAGCAATCCCTAGCTTTGCCTGATAATAGAGTATGAATCTGTAAAGCTAATAAGCCTTTTTATCAGCTTTTGCGAAACTTTCTTACAGAATGTAGAATTGCAGCTATAAAATGCGGTGCCCAAACTAGCGACAAGAGATTCGGAAGCTTAGTTAAGAAAACTAATAACTAAATAAGCGTGGCAGCTTGGCCGATACAAGAGAACTAATTAGATAGCTAAGAGCGAACCAGCATAGCTGGCTGCTTCTGAACGTAGATAACATATGATAACAGTGGGTAGTGTAATTAAAGCAAACGATAATAATGCATTATGTTAATCTGCACCACATTGACTTATATATTTTAATCGGCTGCTTGACCAGCAAAATCCCTTTGGTATTTGTTTCCATGGACGTCGATATTCATCATTCAACATAGAAAACATTTGGAGGGAAACATATTCTTCAATATCAGTCTATCCTGTGCCCGTCGAAGGAAACTTCCTATCTCTCCACCTTGCAAGAGTGTATTGCGCAATGATCGAGATTGACGTAGAGGTGGTCCAGCGGTTTGTCTTTCGCACATGTACGATCTCCTGCATGTCTTGGAAAAAAAAAACGCCAATCGCGAGCAGCTTCTATGTTTTTATATCAGGAGTGCTGCTTAGGTGGGAGTCCGGGCACTTTATGCTGAGTGTTACTCTAATGGAATTTGGTCTGTATTATGGGCTCAGAATTTAAGGTGTTTGGTATAGCCGCCTTACGTGGAACTCCACTTAAACTTATAGGCAAATTAATTATTACTTCGGCTTGCCTGCGCAGTAACTACTGAAGAAAGCACCTCATTCAGAAGCTGTATCACGCACTGCATTTCAGTCCCGATCTTATTCCTAATACTTTTCCCATATAAGATAAGGACACCGACACATTTGCAGTCAAATTTTCAGCATAGCCCAATGTAGGGGGTAGAAGCTGAAAAGCTTGCTGCCCTGCCTCTCTATGTGGTAACGATTATGCAAATGTATGTAACAGACAGAAGGAGGCATCTCCGACCCCATAGCGTATATATGTTCTTGATCAGCGTCACTAGCCGAGTCGATTTAGCCCTGTCTGTCCGTCTGCATGAACGCGTCGATTTTGGAAACTACAAAGCAAAAAGCTGAACTTGGACTTTTTAAATTTGTGTATACCATAAGCAGATTAAGTTTATTTTAAATCACCGATAACTTATCTCGTTTTCTTATTATCGATAATCGATAATCGGGTTTTGATTCGGTTTTTTGAGCATATCTTAGAAACCATACCTCTCCCATTCTCTCCATATATGCAAAAATGTAAAAAATAACGCAATTCAAATACTGCGGACTTGGGCTTTGCTTTGCATGTGTGTGAATGTGTATGTGTGATTTTGTGTTTGTGTGTACGAATACAAGGGGATTGAAATGCATAAAACACAGGGTTCACGGTATCCCCCTGTCGGGCGCTCCCGACTGGAGCCATGTTGTTATTCTAGTTATTCATAAATATTAATTTTTCGCTATTTATTACAGCTTCTTCAAAATTATATTATACTATATATTATTATATTATTATTATACGAATCAGTGCGTTTTCACTAATGACTATAGTATTTGCTATTATTATTCCTGGTTCCTGATTTGGTACCGTTGTTTCGTCAGTTAGTAACCTAATTTCTCGGAATACTTCAGACCTGGCTGGTAATAACAGTGTAATATCTTCTATTGAATTGACTATCAGAATATGAATACATGTGTGAAAGTTATTGGGTCTTATTGTGGAGCAGCCTTGGTTACATTGTAAATTCAAAATACATTTGTATTTTTTAATAAAATCCAATCCAATTATAACTTCACATGGTATGGGAAAACTTTCATCTACTACGTGGAAATCACGTGGTACTAGAAAATCTTCGATTCTAAGGTCCAGATCAATTGAACCTAGTGACTTCAAAGTTCCTTGCCCAATACCTGTTAAATTTGTTATTCTATTTTTGTTAATTTGTTTTGCATTAATTTTGGAACATTTTAATGATAATGTAGTGATAAGTCAGCAGCTGTGTCTACAAGTAAAACTAGTGGGATGTTATATTCAGACTTTACTTGAATTAAAATGCTGAGACTGAGATTTAGTTTAAAAATTTTTACAACTGCTTTTCACTCAAAGGGGTTTTGAACGACTCTATGTTCCTTGCAGTTTGTTGCTATTATTGAGGTAGTTTTGGTTGTGGCCACTGCGTTGGTGTCCGCCACCGCGATAAATAGTATCGCTTCTACCTCTTTTATTTCCGCGAAAACGGCGAAGCCTCCTCCCCAGTTGTCACTACCGCGGTTGCCATTATAGCTGCCACGATAGGTTCCTGAATATTGTAGTATAAAATGGCATCAGGTCGGCAAGTAGCCTCTTTACAACTGTTTACGAATTTGGCAATAGCGTCGTTTATATAAGTGAACTGCCAAGCTACGATGATTAGTTTTACTTCTTCAATTGAGCTGCTCTTAATTATGGTCTTTACCGCTTGTTGTATCGGGTTAGTTTTTCGGAAAGACTATCTAAAATATTTGCGCCTTCAAGAGCTCTGTTACTTTTGTTCTAACAATTGAAACTGCAAGCGCCTAATATTGGCCCTTTCTTGATTCTATGACTTCAAGAACGTCCAAAAACCTCTGAAGGTTTTCGGCTCTGCCAACTCAGGAATGAGTTTGGATGCAGTATTAAGAAACTCAATATTTGTTTGGGCTATTATCGATGGTGTGACACGATTTATTTGTTAGAATCTAAGATAAGAACACAATGAAGCACTATGTTTAAGCTAAATTTAAATAATTATATAAGTCGAAAGGAGCGCATGATTCCAAATAGAGCTGTTTAATGGGGAAGGACCGGTGGCGCAACCATTGAGCAGTGGCAACGCCGCCTAATCGAGAGAGAGAGCGAATGTGTAAGCGAGCTTTACCTTACGAAGGATACGGGGAAACCCGAATGCACGAACTTAATAACATTAACGTTTGTAAACATCTTTGCCTATCAACCACGGTTACAATTTGGGGTATAACTTATATATTAATTGCGGCCAGAAGCCCGAGAGATAGCTCGTGGTGAATGCCGAGAACACTTACATAGATATAACCGTCGACTTCAATTTGTGTATTGCGGTATTACAACCTGACACCGTGTGTAACATAGGCCGCACCTTCGCGGCGCTCATACGCGTGCACCCGAAGGCCCGAACGTAGTGACGTCCGAGTTGACACAAGTCCCTCTCTTCTTTTTTGTACTACCACGCCTGTTTCAGCTTAGTGTCTCGGCAACTTTACAAATTTCTTGTAAAGCTTGACCTAGTTAGACTGAGAATTATACCCCAGCCCAGATACTACTTTACTACTGTAACAACAACGATGGATCGAAGGTAACTGGTGTATTTAATACAGATGGTAAAAATAGCTGTAAATTATGCTTCTCGTTGACGTTGACGAGGTTTGCAGTCAGGCGCTTGATAACATCATTTACCTGGGTGAGGTGGAGGTCTGTAAATTAACTTTTGTTATCATTAACTTCTCTAACTTTCATTATACGTTTGTACTAATATTTCAGTGAGTTTAATTATTGTCGACCTTGATATGGAGATGCTTTTATTTTAGCATTTATGTGATATGACGAACTTTGTTCGTTTCCATCTGTTTGTGACCATTCCATAGGGCTCTAAATTTTATTGGGTGTTTGGTTTAATGACGATTAAATTCAAGGTCGCATAGAAAACTATAAATACATTTATAAACAATTAATAAAAGAAAATAATCTTGTAGTTTTTTCAGATACTCGATTATCCTGATAATTCTGTGTAAATTATTATTGTATACGCTAGAGCGTACTACACTTTAATAGTGTGTAAAAGTCGTTTTGCTTAATAAGCGGCTTTCATTTTAATACCTTGTCTAGGCTACTAGCTCTGCTCATGTAGCGCTTCCTTAAGGATTTCTTATGAAGAAGGTACATCTTCATAAGTATGTCAACTGAGGCAAGAGCGATTTAGACTTTTAGCAGTGTATTAGTTAACTTCAAAGGTGGAGTAGTGTCCACGAGGTCTACAACATTTACAACGTTGGCAGTGTTACCATCTGCGTTTGATGTCTTTCTGCCAATTATGTTATTGATAACCAAATGACTAAGATTAAATTGTCTCACGTGTGAATATGAATTTGGTTCAATTATATAATACAGTATATATACAAAAAAACTATTGGAAAAACTAGTTGTACTTGTTTTTTATACGGAAAAGATTATTATAAATAAAGCATAAGATCCGAAATGGATTTTGAATAGCATGGTTACTATGACACATTTCAAGAGAAAGCGGTAAAAAATTTCCAGCATTTCTGCTTGGAAACGCAAAACTAATTTGGCTGATTAATTCGAAAGAATCAATATCCCCACTAATTAGTTTGTGTAAAAAGATTACACCAATCATGGTTCTACGATTAGAAAGAGAGGGACGATTTATTTATTACGATTCAAATTAAAGCCCTGGATGACAAAAAGAAGAAACTGTTTTGTACAGATTCGATTCTATCCTGATGAACCTTGTATTGAGGACACCATATACAAGATCCATATTCAAGAATTGGAGGAACAAGTAAAGTATATAGAGTCTTAGTAACGTAGGGATCGGCAAATTCTTTCGATCAGCGGTTTATGAATCCCAGGACTCCACGAGCTCGATTATCAGCAGTAGAAATATGCTTGTTAAACTTAAGATTGGGATCTAAAAGGATACCCAACTCATCAACCGACTCAATACGGTCACGTGGTTTACTATTAACTAAATAATTATTCAAAAAGGGCATTCGTCTATAAAACGACATTAATTTACACTTTCTGTAATTAAGATTTAAAAAATTAACTTAACAACAGATTTTTTGGCCTGACAGAAAATTAGAAGACCACAGGAAAAGTTTTACGCCATCGGCATACATCAGCACCCGAGAGTGGCTAATCACCAAAGGAATGTAATTTTTGAACAAAATTAAAAATGCTTTAATGTAATCTTTTCAGGGTTCTTAAAGTTTAATAGTTCGAGATCCAAAGAATTAGGTTATTTGGAAATTCCAGAACATGAATCTTATACAGTAAAAGCGAATGATTAACAGAGTCAAACACCTCATTGAAATCAGTGTAAATAACAACTGTTTGCATTTTATTTTGGAATTCTTTAATAACACAACACGTGAATTCCAATAAGTTAGTGATAGTAGATCTAAATTTCATAAACCCGCGCTGGCAGGGTGAAATTATAAATCTACAAAGATGTAATTGAAAAGTTATCAAGGACTCAAAAATCTTAGGAATATCAGACAACTCACTTGTTTCCTTGTTTCCATTTTAAAGAAGAGGTTTAACAAATGATTCTTTCCTAATGTTAGGAAAAGAACTGAACTCCACGGACAATTTAAAAAGATTATACAAAGGCCTTAAGAGACCGTCAGCATTTCCCGGTGAAAATACGGGCTTGATGACCCTTAGATCATTTAGTAGTATACTTTCTGTGCGAAAAAAAACAATTAGAAACAATTACATTAAGGATATAGCAAACCGGATAGATTGCGGAAACTATAAGTCGTTTGAAAAGATATAGCAAATAAATTGGCATTAGCCTGATCTCAGCCAACTGTCGTTTTTTCAAAAATGCAGTTGATGGTAGTGCTGATGATTTGCGTTTCGTATTAACGAAGCTATTGAACCGTTTAAGATCCCGCTGGAACTGTATCCTACAAATTTTCAAGTAATCGTTATAACATTGGTTATTAGGACAGAGAAACTAGATCGAACAGTCAGCTATCGAGTGTGAGCCAAGAAATAGCCAGTTTACTTGACCTTCTTGTACTTTGCAGATGGGTTATCTGTCGAATAGCCGTATTCGTCGCAGTCTTCGCTTTTTCAGCATCAGCCGTTCGATTTATCGGTTTGTTCAATTGTTGTTATGTCTCTTGCGGTATTGAGACCTTTGCGGGCAAGTAGCACAGACGTAAGCGTATCTGACGATTTGTCTATATCCCCCTCAGTGGTCAACGTCGGAGCTATTTTTTATACTTTAACCAGTTTGTTCTGTTATTTGTGATTCTAAAGAGTCGTTCGACTACGTGCGGATGATGCAGGAGGTAGTGACTCACCGGTAACCATATTTCGTTGGATCTTTTTGGTGACTGGAAAATCAATTAGATATGCGAGTTTTCTGGGAGCTGCTGGTCAATATGTAGGCCTAACCGAAGACACATAGTTTAGCTTCTTGCGTGGTTTTATAAGTGCGTTGAACAGCTGTATTTACAAGACGAGATCTCCAATATGTGTGCTTAACATTATAGTCACCAACTGCGATAAACCGCTTGAAGAATACCGTAAATTTATCCTTAGAGATTGAAAATTGAGATGGGCAGCAGACTACAGCCAGAATAATTGTGCCGCTGCTGAATTGCACATTTATGGATGCAGACTGAGACTTCTACGTTTTATTCCTGTGGAAGGAGTGGCGTTTTACGCAACTTCTTATTAAAATACCAGTGCAGCTGAGCTTTACTATCTGCATCGTTCGTAGCGTAAAAGAGATACCCTGGTATTTGGACTTTATATTTGTTTGCAGTATGCTTGTAGTATTATTTAAGTTGAGCTTCGTCGTGAATAAATTAACTGGTGGGGTGGCGCATGGATCTCACTGTTTGCAAAGGGACCTATGGGGACGTTTGGGGCAACTGTGTAAGTGTATGGAGATACCAACATAAAGTTTGGACCCTTACAGCATGAACAACATAAACCAAAATCAAAAAACACAAAACGAAGCGAGAGAAGGAAGCTTGAATGCATTTCGAAATGATGATGGCAAGATCGCCAACCGAAGACAACACAAAGAGTGAAAAGCGAGGGGCAACTATACATGAGGCCCCGAAAGTTGTGGAAACGGATAAAAACGTGCCCTCATCGAGTTTCAAATATCCAACAGCACGAGTTACACCAGCTGATATGACGAGTACACCGGCTGCACACAAAAACTCAATTTGCGTACACAACAGAACTTGATATTTAAGATTATAGCCATAGAAGATGAGTCGATGGCAAAATGCTAAGCTGTACTCCGGAGAATGAAACACGCTATGGTAAGACAGAGAAACACAAGTTTGGATGTTAAGGACGGCGCGTCCTGCCTTAGCGAACTTCTCGATGTGATATAAAGCTGCAGAAAGAGCTGGACAACAGCTGAAAAAGGAAAATAGGAAGAGAGAGAAAAAAGCAAGTAAACTGGACGAAGAAATGAGCACAACACCAGTTTCGACTCTCCAGAAGAGAATCGCTACCAGCTCCGTGGCACCGGACTCAAACAAGAAGGCAAGGATGTCAAATAGTTACCAAAAAGGAAGTAACAGCGAAAAAGGTAAAGGAAAAAGATGCTAAAGCTCAAAAACTGAGCAAATTAAGCGACAAGGTACCAAAAGAAGGACCCGAACTCGTTCTGATGCTGTTTTGGTTAAACCAGCAGAAGGTAATAGCTATACGTAAGTACTTCGGTTTCTGTGATGTTTGGGGGAGTTTTCGAGTAATATATATTCGAAATATGGAGCCTCTAGCTCAAAAATTGTGGAAGATATAGCCATTTCAATATTTTAATGCTGGGGCACTGGGGGGCGTTCTAGCGGCCGAGAAATCAAGGTCGCATCTTTTGGGGGAGGTCACTAGCAATCTATATACCAAATTTGGTGACTCTAACTTTAATATTGTTGGAAATATTCACCTTTTATCGTTTTGCGTTGTGAGGTGTATCGAAATTTTATCGATTTGCCGGCTTCCTAGTGGGCGTGGCACAAAAATCTTAACACTTTGTCTGAAGCAGATAACTACAAGTTGTGAGGTTGGTCTTTGCCACGCCCCCTTACATTACTTTAATCTTATTATTATTATTAGTATCATAATATATAGTCTCTAACGCCAACTGAATGGCAGCTAATTGTTAATATTAGTATTAAGCCCACATGAAGACGAGTATTAGTTTAAGTTGGGAGGTGAATCGCATTAATATGGAGTTTGGTTTAATTAAATTTAAGTGCGACAAAAGGGCGCGTATTTTCATTAGTTTGTTTTAGGCGTTAACGAGTAAGATTCGAATTTCAAGGCAGTCAACGGTCATGCTTTTGTCGCGCGACAACTGTCGCGCACTAGAACCCACCACGAGGATCAAAGCCCATGGTGAGCAATAAAGCTCGTGACAGGTAATGAGGTCGCGTGCGGACAATGGGGATACTCGTGTGGAGAGTTGAAAGATAATTAGACGTGTGCGCGGCGACGACGAGTAAAATTAGCAACGTTGACGAGAGAGTTGAAAAGCGATCGAACGTGCACGCGATAGAAACGAGTATAGTAACAAAAGTGGAGTCGAGAATTAAAAAGGTGAACGCACGTACACATAAGCTAAACGGAGTGTTATAATTAAGAGACTAGCATTTGGAAAGTAAAAGGAAAGAAAAGGAGAGGCAACGAGAAAAAGAACAATAGTCAGAGAAGTTAAGAGGAGAAAAGAGAAACGTAAGTGCCGTTCTTTTTGATAAAAAAAGAGAACATTATCTTTTTTTATTATATATTGGACGAAATTTAAATTTTACCGCTGTAATATTGGCTTTCAGTTTGGCCAGAACAAAGGCCTTGACATCATTAGATGAAGTGTCAGACGCAAGCCTAGAAACAAAGATTTCTTTTTTTCGTATAACACCCACAAGGGTCACATTTGGAACCTCAGCTGTAGATTCCAATAGAGAAATAGCCTTGGTTAATTGACCACTTGATACGGTCGGTTCATTAGCACTAGAAAGTTGATCAGTGTCAACTAAGATAATAAATACAGAATCAGAAAAAGGTTTGGGGTCAGAAGGTGCAACATCCATGGGAACGATGTTGTTTTCGTCACTTCTGACATTGATGTTGGGGGCAGGGGGAAAAATTAATTAATTGTAAATCGAATTAATTATATCTAAATAGGAGTAAGATAGAGTACAAAGAAGGGGGTAAAGTTTGGTTAAAAACAAACAAACGGTTAGGAAACAAGTTGACACCGCTATGCTTAGAAGAGGTTATAGAGGCCGATCTGGGCACGGATGTTCTTATTAGGGGGAGGGTAGTCCATAAGGAAAACATAACATAAATACATCACTTTACATTTTTTGTATTTTAATAATTTTCATATTTTGTGTCTTAGGCTAAAGCAGATTCTACCCACAATATCTTTGACGACCTTCGCTGTTGGTATCGACACTTTGAAACTTAACGATAACTCACACTCAGACCATATATCCATAATAGATGGCGACGTGACAATCAGGGACGCGTACGGGTACCTAGGACATTCAACTCATGTGACGTCAAACCCAGTGAAATTACAAACTCCCTAAGTAGTATTCAAAGTTTTCAAACAGCAGACGATCTGGACACGGAATATCTGTACAAAACAATATTAGCAAAAAACAGAATAATAATAACAGATTTAGAGTGTTTAATACTTGCAATAACTTTATCAAAAAAAAAACCTGATCAGTCCTACAATTCTGGATGACATCGATATTAATGAAATTACAAATGAACATATCACCAATGTCAGCGTAACAGATTTCTTAAAAGTAGAAACTTAGTAGAATGAAAAGTTATTGCATTTTCTCATTAAATATCCAATGCCAAATTAGTTTGCAAAAAAAATCAAAGTTAATCCAGTACAGCACAATAACAGAATTTTAGATTTCAATGATGGCAATACGGTCATTGAGTGGGATGCAAAGGTCTTCATCGTCAGCGAGTGTGATTCGTCAGTGGACACTACCTGATGCAAAAGATCGCAGACGTCAACTTGTGTCCAACAGCTGGTAACCGGAACTGTCCCGCAATACAGTGCTCAACCGGGCCATTTGGACTCGGTTACCGTGGTCGACGAGGGCATGGTTATAACAATGACGCAACTATAGAAATCGTAGACAATAACGGAATCGGCCAACACACACACACACACAAAACTCCGGGACATACCTGCTGACCTTTGACGACAAAGTATCCTTGAACAAAACGTTTTACGTCAACAACTTTGGAACTCTGAAAAAAAACCTGCGGTATCCGCTATTTCCCAAGTCAACGTTACAAGGCTCAGCTTATCCTTCATCCACGAACTGAGTATGAAGAACTTCCATCACAGAGGTGACCTGAAAGATAGGTTGCTATCCAGACCAATACTTAGCAGCTTCACTACTCTAGCCGTAGTCTCATTGCTCTACATCATCGTCATTGCTCTACATCATTGTCGCCCTCATCTGAAGATCAGACGGCGAGTTGAGCTGGCAGAAGCATTAAAATGATCAGTTTATAGCAATTTCCCAGTTGCCCAATAAAAAAAACATATAACTCACTCGTTTCGTTAATTTATACTCATCGACCCGCGTCAGAGATAAAATATTTAAAGTGGCTTTTCTTCATATGGGGCTCCACATGTATCAGAAAAATTAGGTTTGGCCAAAATGGCAATTTGGTTGTTACCTAGTGTTAGGATTGAGGTCGAATAAACCGCGAAAATCCATGTCTTCCACAGTTTCAGAACTATAGTCACCAAATTCAGAATGCAGTTTTCTGATGACCTGCTTGACTAAAAACGAACATTTTGGGATATGTACACTTCCGCCCCACATTATTACAAAAATTATATATAATTAATAGCCCAATATAATTAATAGCCCAATTCGACTACCAACATTTTTTACAAACTTAAAAAATTTAAAATATATTGCCTGTAAGTTTCCCCAAAGGAACTACGTAGCTCACATATTTTACATATTCAACATTTTAAAAAATATTACAACTCGTCCCGAATTATTCGCCTTTTTTCTTATCGATGTTACGAAAAATTTTAAAGTATCATACCACAAACACCGGAAATTTTAAAATGTAATTATTGTAAAAAAGTCCCTTGGCCGGAGTACAAATCTCAGAGTGGCTTGGATCTGTTTATAAGAATATTTATAAATAACTACAACACTGAGTGGCGGAGGCAGAATAAAAAAGTGTATTCCTATGCACTAAAGGGTAAGGCTAACCGCCGGCTACTTCAAGCCGCGCCTGATTGTGTCAGGCTGAGACCACGCGCACGCCTCCTAACACTGTGGAGTCGGAACCTCAAGCACGTCTCTTAGCTGTGCCAGGACGGAGTATGTGCTATAACATTGCCGGGGCGGAACCTCGACCACGACTCCTAGCTGCACCGGGACGGAACTTCGAGCACATCTGCTAGCTGTGCTGGGACGGAACCTTAAACACGACTGCTAGCTGTGCCGGGACGAAACCTCGAACATGCGATACCTCTTGTGATCCTACGACCTCTGTCTTTGTCAGTTTCTCACCTTTATTCATGAACTTATGGTTAGATTTAGAGTCAATATTTAAATTAAAACAGTGTACAAATGAGTTCATAACATGTCTCTTATAAATACCTCGGATCGTCACGCCTTCCTTATAAACTCTTCCATTCAGGATTATCCTCGAGTACCGAGTACTCGAGTACCTCGAGACTAAATAACGAACGAACATTTTCGGATATGTACACATCCGCCCCACATTATTACAAAAATTATATTTTCCCAAAATAATAATAATTAATAGCCCAATTCGACTACCAACATTTTTTACAAACTTAAAAAATTTAAAATATATTGCCTGTAAGTTTCCCCAAAGGAACTACGTAGCTCACATATTTTACATATTCAACATTTTAAAAAATATTACAACTCGTCCCGAATTATTCGCCTTTTTTCTTATCGATGTTACGAAAAATTTTAAAGTATCATACCACAAACACCGGATATTTTAAAATGTAATAATTGTAAAAAAGTTCCTTGGCCGGAGTACAAATCTCAGTCTGGCTTGGATCTGTTTATAAGAATATTTATAAATAACTACAACACTGAGTGGCGAAGGCAGAATAATCAATAATACAGCAACCCCAAAGTCTATTCCTATGCACTATAACCGCCGGCTACTCCAAGCCGCGCCTGATTGTGTCAGGCTGAACCCACGCGCACGCCTCCTAACACTGTCGAGTCGGAACCTCGAGCACGTCTCCTAGCTGTGCCGGGACGGACCCACGAGTGCGTGCTATAACAGTGGCGGGGCGGAACATCGAGCACGTCTCCTAGCTGCACCGGGACGGAACTTCGAGCACGTCTGCTAGCTCTGCCGGGACGAAACCTCAAACACGACTCCTAGCTGTGCCGGGCCGAAACCTCGTACATGCTTGTGATCCTATGACCTCTGTCTTTCTCAGTTTCTCACCTTTATTCATGAACTTATGGTTAGATTTAGAGTCAATACTTAAATTAAAACAGTGTACAAATGATTTCATAACATGTCTCTCATAAATACCTCGGATCGTATCGCCTTCCTTATAAACTCTTCCATTCGGGATTATCCTCGAGTTCCGCGGTTTTTGCCGGCCCGAAATTTAATCTCTTATTCTTTTCTTACACACACTTCTGCGCGGATCAAAAAAACTAACTCTTACACGTCTGCTAACTAAGTCCTATTTTTTTTTCTACACGTCCGCGCTTCTTGCCGGTCCAAAACTAATTCTTTCACGTCCGCGCTTCTTGCCGGTCTATCTATCTAATCAATCTTATATATTTTTGGCATAAAAATAGTATGCAACAGTGTGATTCAATCGGTTCTGTGAAACTCATTGTTCAAATTTATTTGGCAATTTAAATTAATTTGCAAAATTTGAGTTCAAGTGCAACAACGAAATGCAGCGAAAGTATACTGGTTGTCTTGTGCAGTTGCATTGCCGGCTGCTAACTTTTTCTTTTTGCATTTGCGCGCTGCATATTTCTCTTGCTTTCATCCCGCGCTCTAATACGGTCTGTACTCTCTCCTCGCTTACACTAATATTTTTGTTGATGTTGGACGGTTCTTTTGTTCTTATAATTTTTACTTTGATCCCGTTGTTTGTTTCGGTCGTCGCGCCCGCGCTATTTACATTTGTGTACGAATTGTTGTTGCATTGTTAGTAGATATCAGCATCAATTCTGTTTAACCCTAGTGTGATTTTTTTCTGTACACTTTAACCATAATTTTTCTTGAGCAGTTTTTTTTCTTTTATTTCTTTGTCTTTAATTTATTTCTTTTGATAATAATGTTTGTCTGCTATAATAAAGATTACCAGGCGCGTGCAAACGTTAAGATGGGTTGTGTTTGCTGCTGACTGAGTGACAATATGTCGCACGAAAAATACGCTGGCCTCAATGGCCGCATTGTCGACCTGACTGTGTCCAAATTAGGTTTAAAGTGGACTTGCGAATCCTGCAGGGAAGTCGAAAGGGACATGATGGGATTCATATCTGACGGGTTCTCCGCTCTGGATAATAAGTTCAAAGCTATGAAGCTTTTGAACGAATCTCCAAGGCGTAAAAAAGCCAATTTTAGGCTGTCAATTGGCCCAAATGAACTTTCTGCCCCGTCAGAATTGCCCGCTACATCCGCTCCTAACTTACAAATAATTAATTTTTCATCCCCCTCTCCCCACATCAAAGACAGAAGTGACGAAACCAACATAGTTCCCATGGATGTTGCTCCTTCTGTTCCCAAATCTTTTTCGGATTCTGTATTATTAGCTCGGTTGACACTAATCAACTCTCTAGAGCTAATAAACCGACTGAATCAAATGGTCAATCCAAGGCTATAGCTCCATCAGAAGCTACTGCTGAGGTTCCAAATGTGACCCTTGTAGGTGTTCCACAAAAGAAACAAATATTTGTTTCTAGGCTTGCCCCTGACACTACATCTGATGATGTTAAGGCCTTTGTCCAGGCCAAACTGAAAGCCAGTATTACGGTGGAAAAATTCAAAATTTCATATATTCAGGACATTTCCTCTTTTAAAATAAGTGTTCCGGCCGAACATTTTAGCAAAATTTGCTGCAAGGAATTCTGCCCAGACCACTTAATTATTAAAGAATACCCTGCGAAAAAGAAAAATCGGTCTCCGATTGCACTTCCGCCTCCTGGTGTAAATTTAAACCCACCTCTTGCAGTCTCTGTTAGTACAAAAAACTAACATCCTCCCTCTGGCTTTGGCTATCAGAATGTAAGAGGTCTTTGTACTAAACTTAGTAATCTTTATCTTAATAGCCTACCCTTTCCTTTTCATGTCATTGCCTTCTCTGAATCATGGTTAAGGCCTGATATGCTTGATTGTGAAATCCGATGTAACAAGTTTTCTATCTATAGAAAAGATCGTACTTCTCGTCGTGGTGTTGGTGTCCTTTTTGCTGTTGATACTGATTTATTTTCAGAGATAGTGATAACCAACTTTAGTATAGATATTGAATTTGTTGCCGTCAAATTTTGAATTAACGGTGTCTGCGTTTTTATTACTTGTTTTTATATTCCTCCTTCTTCTGATAATTCTGTCTATTCAATGCACTTCTCAGTAATACATTATGTTTCTGGTACGCTTTCTAATCGTGATTTTCTTATAGTTCTCGGCGACTTCAATATTGCTGGAACTACATGGATTCCTAGTCCTAATTTTAGCGTGTTGACTTCCACGACTCAAAATGATTTTCTTGATAATCATTGTGTCAAATCAATGCTATCTCAAATTCGCTGTGTAAAATGCGATCAATCTTTTTTGTCTGTTTCCCGTACTGAACCTATATCATGTCCGGAAGATCGCTATCACCCTGCATTAGAGGTGTTGATTGATTTACCTGCCCGGTTGTTACGCCCAGGTAGTAAACCTCCAGTGCGAGCTCATCAATTTCGGAAAACCGACTTTGCCAAGCTAACTCTGCTCTTATCGCAGACTGACTGGTCTCTGCTTTTCGCCTCTACGGACATGGATAGTACAATTGCGATTTTTTATTCCATTTTGAACCATTTTTTTGATGCATGTGTCCCGGTCTGTAATTCAATTAGGTCTAACAAACCTATTTGGTTTACACGGGAATAAACCAATTTAAAAATAAAAAGTTAAGGATGTATGGGAAGTTCAAGAAATCTGGCTCTTTTTTGGATTACACTCGATATTTGACTGCTCGATGTAATTTCATTGTCCTACATAACCAACGTTATAGGTTTTATGTTTTTAAAAAAACGACTGCTGACTCAGATCAGGCTATTGCCGATTTATTTGATACATTTTTTCAAACAACCTATAGTTCTCAGAATTATTTATCTCATTTGCCATATCCTTATCATGTAAATGTTTCTAATTGCATTTTTGGGCCGTTGATCACAGAAAGTTTACTATTAAATGATCTAAGGGTCATCAAGCCCGTATTTTCACCGGGACCTGATGGAGTACCAGGCTGCGTGCTTAGGTCTTGTGCTGAAGGTGTCTCAAAGCCTTTGTTTAAATTATTTAATTTGTCCGTGGAGTTAAGATCTTCACATTTGGAAAGAATCATTTATTATTCCTCTCCTTAAAAAAGGAAACAAGTCTAATGTTCTGAACTATAGAGGTATTTCTAAGTTGTATGCTATTCCTAAGCTGTTTGATAAGTTGATAACTTTTCAACTGCAACGGGTTTAGGATATATAGATCTACTACCAAAAACCTATTGGAATTCACGTCTTTTGTTATTAAGGGATTCCAAAATGAAATGCAAACAGACGTTATTTTCACTGATTTCAGTAAGGTGTTTGACTCTGTTAATCATTCGCTATTACTGCGTAAGCTTCATATTCTGGGATTTCCAAATAACTTAATTCTTTGGATATCTAACTATTTATCTTTAAGAACACAAAAAGTTTACTTTAAAGGCCTTGTCTCTAAACCTGTTCATGTTACTTCCGGAGAACCACAAGGAAGTCACCTTGGTCCGTTATTATTCACTTTGTTTATAAATGATCTTCCTTCTGTAATAAACCCCTCTCGGGTGCTGATGTACGGCGATGACGTAAAACTTTGACTGTCGTCTACTAATTCTCTAGCTGGACAAAATTTGCAATCCGCCCTTGACAGTTTCCAAACCTGGTGACAAGTAAATTTTTTAAATCCTTATTACAGTAAGTGTAAATTAATGTCTTTTTATAGACGTATGCCCTTTTTTAATAATTATTTTCCTCTTGAGCGCATTGAGTCCGTTAATGATTTGGGTATTCTTCTCGATCCCAAGGATAAGTTTGACAAGCATATTTCTACTGCTACTAATCGAGCGTTTGGAGTCCTGGGATTCTTAAAGCGCTGGTCGAAAGAATTTGACGATCCCTACATTACTAACACTCTTTAATTTAATTAATCAGCCAAATTAGTTTTGCGGTTCCGTGCAGAAATACGAGGAATTTTTTACCACTTTCTCTTAAAATGTGTAATGCACACTATGCTATCCATAACCCTTTTCGGATCTTATGCTCTAGTTATAACAATCTTTTCCCTATATTAAATATTGCATCTTCTGTTCCTGTTATTCGAACGTTAGTCCTTTGTCATCTGTCCATTTGTTCGCGATCTTCGTTACCGCACGTTATGCGGCGCGCCCCTCGGTCGGTTGGGCGGGAGGTGGGTGGCATTTTGCCTGGGTCCGCAGCTGATCGGGACGCTAGCCACTGCAGGACAACATCTGCTTGCTATCAACTATGAACTATTTATTAATTACTAATTACTAAAGTAACACCACTGGATCCGCTCCGTGCTTTTCTTAGTTTTCTAATACTTAATGTCTAAGACTTAATATTAATATTTTTAACCGAACTTGTGAGCGGGCGAGGCCCGATCTGCTGCACACCCCGAGATTCCCCGGGCGTTGCCGAGCCTGTCAGACAGTCGCACTCCATAGAACGGTGGTGAACTTTCCTTTGTCCCCTTCGACGACTGTTTCGCCCAACTCCAGCTCCCAATCGTTGTCTATCAAGTCTCTTCGCCTCAGAAAATAAACTTTGTGTTAGCTTATATACAGCATCGTTTATCCTGACAATTTCCTTCACCCCCTACTGTTGGATCACTGCAAAAAGTCGCAATCCTTTGCCACCCGTCATTGGCAGTGTGGCGGGGGTGTGAACGTTACTTGTTCATCTCTCTCGATCATCTCATCCCAGGAATTCTGGTGGCCTTTGATGAACTGCGCCAGCATTGTCTTCACGGTGCGATTTATCCTTTACGTGGGATTCTCCTGCGGGCAGTACGGCGCCGTGTACTGAACCTCCACTCCAAGCGACAAATCAAATAGTTTATACAAGGACTATAAGAGACCTTAGCACGCAGCCTGGTACTTTATCAGGTCCCGATGTAAATACAGGATTTAAGATCCTTAAAACTTTTAGTAGTGAACTGTAATCAAATGCTCTAAAATGCAGAAACATTTACATGATTAGAAGAAGGCAAATCAGATAAATATTTCTGAGCTCAGAGAGAGATCTCAGCTTGAGTGTTATTGACGTGCTTTATTTTGTGCTCCAATACTTTTCTTTATTTTTGCATTAATAATCTGCCTTTTGTTTCTGCATTTAACTCTATATTGGACTTTATTTTAAAAGCTTTATTTTTGCTGTGCAAAGTGCCTTCTGTTGTGCAGTGTAAGTCTTTTTAATAAACTTATTAATTTTAACTAACGCGGCGTCAGTGCTGTGTTGTTGTTATTGTCTGTTTTGCTTATCGCTATCTTACGCTCTACATTGATTGCTTGTGTGTGTGTTTTCTTGTGAATCACGCTCTCGCAACTCTCGCTGCTTGTTGTCCGTTACAAGAATTGTTTGTGTAAAACTTTTTTTGTTTTGAGCGTCTGCTTGCGTTATTCTCGTCTGCCGTTGTTTTGTCTGCTTTGCGCTCTCGCACCTAATTTGAAATAGTTCGACCCCTGTTGTCAATATGTTGTGCTGCAAAAAAGCTTGCAATTTCAAGCAGGTTGATAATTCTGTCCCACCGCAATTTGTAAGTTGCTGGTTATGCGAGAATATGATGCATGCTAAATGTGCAGGCCTTACTGGGCGTGATAACGACAAAATATTCGCTAATCTCAAAAAAGATTGCGGTGGACTTCGTTGGTCATGCCCAGTCTGCATTGAAATTCAAATTGATTTCTCTAGAATGTATAATTCTATGAGAAAGCAAATTTTAAAACTTAATAATGTTGTAAAGCAGCTTTCGGGTGATTTTGACTCGGGTCAAACTCGGGCAATTTCAAATTTGAGACACCCCCTAATCGCCAATTAGCGTCTCAATTTTTAACTGTTCCCTCTAATCCTGTCCAGCCTTCTTCTCCTGTATGGCATACACCTCAACCATTCGATACATCTCCGATGTTATCACTCTCGCCTTCTCCAAGTGATTGCCCCATTATTACTCCTCGAGCCTCTCCTTATGAACCGCCCATTATTCCATCGGTTGAACCGGCTCTTCCTAGTACCTCTGGTAACGCTCGGGTAATTCCTGGTCGCAGAGGCAGGCCGGCTCGCATTCTAGTCCCAGCCTCTGACAGCAATCATGCTGCCCTTGCTTGCCCCTTAGTTCCGATTTTAACTGTTGTTCCGCCTCGAAAATAAGTCTTTGTGTCTAGAATTTCGTCTGACACCACTTGTGTCTCTTTGGCAACTTATATTGCGAGCAAATCTACTGCCAAAGTAACAATAACAAAATTCAATTTATCCACTCCTCGAGAAATTGCATCTTTCAAAATTAATGTACCTCATGATTCTTTTTCAGTCATTTGCGACCCTAAATTTTGGCCACCGCACATGATTGTTCATGAGTTTAAGCCCATAAAAAGAAATCTGCCTTCGCCTGTTTCCCTTCCAATCTCCACATTGCATGCACCTACTAGTTTGCGAGCAAAAACTAATTTCTTCTCCTAACAATTTTTCAATTCAATATCAGAATGTCAGAGGTCTTTTATCCAAACTCAAAACTCTTTTCCTGAGTAGCACTTCTTTTTTATCTGACATTATTGCTTTTTCTGAAACCTGGTTAAATCCTACTATATCCGATTGTGAAATGTTGGCTAATCACTTTACGGTTTATAGACACGATCGCCCAAATCGTCGTGGTGGTGGGGTATTAATTGCAGTTAAATCCTCACTACAGTCTGAACTTTTTCTTTTCACTGCGCCCACTGATGCAGAAATTATCTCAGTTAAAGTAACTCTCCCATCCTGTGCTGTTTTTAGCACGTGCTCCTATATACCCCGTTGCTCAAATATTGAGGTTTACTTACAACATCTGGCCTGCATTAGTCACGTCTTTTCTTATGTGCGTGATAATGATTATTTTGTTGTGTTGGGTGATTTTAATATACGGAACACTTCATGGTCAATATTCACACCCACAAATTACCTTGTGCCATCTTCCTGTCATGACTTTTTAGATGGTATGCTCGATCTCTCGTTGTTCCAGATCAATTCCATTTCTAATCATTTGAATAGAACACTTGATCTTGTTTTTATCAATGATCATCGTATTGCTGCCGTTTCCAGGTTATCCCCGCTATCTGTCCCTGAGGATATATACCATCCCACGCTTGAAGTGGAACTGTTCGTTTGCAAATCCCATAATTTACACTCGATAACGCCTATTAAGCCCCGCCGCTGCTTTCGTAAAGGAAACTTTACCTTGCTTAATAAACTTATTTATGCAACCGATTGGTCTTTTCTTTTCGACGCGGTTGATATAGATAAGGCTATTAATTTTTTTTATAAAACCCTAAACTCACTTTTAGAAATCTGTATCCCTATTTGTACCCCTGTGCTTAGTTCTATAAAACCCCCGTGGTTTACTCCCAGACTAGCAAACTTAAAAAACATTAAGTCCAAATGTTTTAAAAAGTTCAAAAAGTCTGGTTCTAATGTTGACTTGGCGAAATATTCCATTGCCAAGTCAAACTTTTTATTCATAATTCTCTGTGCTATGAGAATTATCTTGTCCGTTGCAAAAGGCAATTTGCTCGTGACCCTAAGCAGTTTTACAGTTTTGTTAACTCGAAGCGCAAATCTTCTTGTTTGCCTTCCTCATTTTTTCTAGGGATTGAAAAAGCAAGCAATGACTCTGCCGCTTCTGATCTCTTTGCTAATTTTTTTCAATCCACTTATTCCGTTGCTTCTTCTAATAAAATGCCTTATCCTTACAACATAGTTTCTTCCAATTTCGTCTCCGTGCCTATTATCTCTGAAACTTCCTTTCGTTCTGCCCTTAATTCTGTAAAAATTTCATACTATCCTAGGCCTGACGACATTCCTAGTTGTCTACTCAAAGAATGTAGTGCTGCTCTTCTTCGCCCTTTGCTAAGGCTCTTTAATCTATCTCTTGAATCTGCTGTTTTCCCATCCCTTTGGAAAGAATCCTTTATAATTCCTATCCACAAAAACGGCGGTAGGTCCGATGTGTCAAACTATAGGGGCATTGCTAAACTGTCCGCTATTCCTAAATTATTTGAAAAAATAATTACCTCCACTTTGCAGCACCTCTGCAAATCCATTTTATCCCCTGCTCAACATGGCTTTGTAAAGAATCGGTCAACAACGACCATCTTGCTTGAATTCACCTCGATGGTAAATGATGCTTTCCTTACAAAAAAGCAAACTGATGTCATTTACACCGACTTCAGTAAAGCATTTGACTCTGTACACCATGAACTTTTACTGCTCAAACTTGACCTTATAGGTTTCCCTCCCTCTCTCTTGGCTTGGATTTCATCTTATTTAAAAGGACGAACCCAAAGAGTTTTACTTAGATCCTCAACCTCTGAGCAAGTTCATGCTACCTCAGGTATACCCCAAGGTAGCCATCTTGGATCTTTACTCTATACTATTTTTATAAATGACCTCCCTTCTATAGTTTCACGTGCTCGCATACTTATGTACGCAGATGATGTGAAACTGATTTACTCCTACACTGATTCCCAATATCACAGTCATCTCCAAGACGATCTGGACTCTATGCAGCTTTGGTGCTCGGACAACCAGTTGCACCTTAATTGTTCAAAATGTATGTTTATGTCTTTTACTCGTTCTAAGCCATATCTGGTTAGTTATACAATTGATAATTCTCAATTGAAACGTACACTAACAGTAAAAGATCTTGGTGTTCTCTTTGATTCAAAGCTGAGCTTCAACAATCATATACATACTATTGTCAACGAGGCTAAGGGTGTACTTGGCTTTATTAAACGTTGGTCGAAGGAGTTCAACGATCCCTTCACTACGAAACTTCTTTATATATCGCTTGTACGCCCAATCCTGGAATACTGCTCATGTATCTGGTGTCCGCAGTACAAAATCCACCAGGATCGAATTGAGTCAGTCCAGAAGCAATTTCTGCTCTTTGCCTTACGTGACCTAAACTGAAATCCCAATCTTCGTCTTCCATCTTACTCCAGCAGGCTTTTACTTCTTGATCTCCCGTCACTAATCAACCGTAGGACAATCCTTGGTGTAGTCTTCCTACACAAGCTGATCAATGGCGACATTGATTTTGCCTTTCTTTTAGGTCGCCTGAACTTCTCGGTTCCATTTAGACCTACTAGAAATTTGTTCCCCCTATTCCTTCCTACATGCACGACAGACTACGCTTTGCATAATTCTTTTCATGTGTTATGCCAACGCTATAATAGCCTTTACCACGTTTTCTCCTCTGAGCTCTCTCTTCCCCTAATAAAGTCTTTGCTTTCAGGATATCTTCGGCAAAACATTGACCACCCGCAGCTGTGAGCAGGGGCACAGTTTGCCGGACGGGCTAAATCTGTCCCCCATCGGGTCAATGATTTCCGTCTCTGTCTCTTTCCTCTTATCTATCCATCTAATTCTAACAATTATTATAATTAATAACTAAAACTGTTCCTTCACTTTCCTTATTATATTGTTTATTTATTTGAATTAGATTTAAATTGTAGAATATACTCTTACTACTAACAACCTTCTCTTTAGCAGTAGAGTCTCTTAACGTCACTGACAACAATTAGCTGTGATTAAGGGCATAGCTAGCCGGACTGGCAAATAAAATACCCCCATCTGTCGGTGATGTTATGAGTATTGCTTATAATTCTTTTAGGCTTTTAGCTTTTAATTGTTTATATTTATTTTCATTTTATTTCTTTGTTTTTATACATTTTACTTAGGTTGACACTCGATTTGTCAATAAAAAACAAATAAACTATAAGTCGTTTAAACAAATTTATCAAATAAATCGGCACTAGCCTGATCTGAGCTAGCTGTCAGATTTTCAAAAAATACAGTTGATGGTAGTCTTGATGATTTGCGCTTCGCATTAACGAAGTTATAGAACCGTTTAGGATCCCGCTGGACTGTATCCTACAATTTTTAAGGTAGTCCTTATAACATTGGTTATTGAGGACAGTGAAATTAGATAGAACAATAAGATATCAAGTGTGATCCAAGAAAGAGCCAGGTTTCTTGAACTTCCTACCAAACAGGTTTGTTAGACCTAATTGAATCACAAATCGAAACACATGTATCAAATAGATGGTTTAAGGTGGAATAAAAAATCACAATTGCAATACCCATGTCCGTTCACATGTAACGCAGTGACCAGTCAGTCTGGTATAAGAGCTGAGTTAGTTTGGCAAAGTCGGTTTTCCGAAATTGGTGAGCTCGCTCTGGAGGTTTACTACCCGAGTTAGGCACCCCGGCAAGTAAATCAATCAAAACCTCTAAAATGGAGTGATAATGATCTTCCGGACATGATAAAGGCTCAGTAAGAGAAACAGATTAGAAAGATTGATCCAAAACAAAAATAAATTCAAGCATTTTAATTAGCGAATTTGAGACAGCATTGAATTGATACAATGACATCAAATAAATATCAAGAAAATCATTTTCGGAAAGCATAGCGGAGACAGAATGTATAGCAGAAAAATGCATATAATAGAAAAAATTATCTGAAGAAGGGGGAATATAGGAACAAGTAATAAAAAGGCAGACACCGTTAAACACAATTTGACGGCAACAAATTCTATATCTATACTAAAGTTAGTTATTACTATCTCTGAAAATAAATCAGCATCAACAGCAATAAGCAAACTTTCACCACGACGAGTAGTGAAATCTTCTCTATAGATAAAGAACTTGTTAGATAAGATTACAGAAGCTAGGAAATCATGGCATATGATTAACCATGATTCAGAGAAGGCAATGATATGATAAGGAAAGGATAGGCTATTAAAAAAAGATTACTCAGTTTACTACAAAGACCAATTACACTCTGGCAGCCAAGTGAGAGTGAGGATGTTAGTTTTTGTGCTGACACTGCCAAAAGTTTAACACCAGGAAGCGGAAGTGCAATCGGAGACCGATTTCTATACTCGTTCACGAAGTGAAGCTAGTATATTGGTTTTGTGCAATGTCCGTCATGCTGTCCGTCTGACCGTCTGTCCGGATGAACGCAATATTTTTCGGCGCTATTGAAGACAAAGTGTTAAGATTCTTGTGCCACACCCACTGGGAGACTGGCAAATCGATAGCATGTCGATACACCTCAAATCGCAATTCGATAAAAGCTCAATATTTCCCACAATATTAAAGTTAGAGTAACCAAATTTGGTATGTAGATTATTGGTGACCTCCTCCAAAAATTGCCTTGATTTTCCGACCACGCCCACTACAACGCCCCTAGCTCGCCCGCCTTAAAAATCGGACATGGCTATATCTCCCAGTTTTTGAGCTAGAGGATTCATATTTGGAATATATATTACTGGAAAACATTTTCCGGCCACGCCTTCTTCCGATTCCGTAATCGCTAAAACCGGTATATTTGAAAGCTCAAAACGATAACATGTGTATAATTCACACAATTTTCAAGCTAGAGACACTGTTCGCAGCAGCATCTGAGAACTGATGAGCGTTATCTTTGCCCTGCGCGGCATCATTTAACTCAATATCTAATTGCACTCATTTTTTATTCATTCTTCTTGTCTGCACGCAACGAGCCCTGCGCGGCTCAATAAGCACTCAATAATCTGTGCACTCCGTTTGTAATTGCGCTTATCGCTTCGATCAGTTAGTTCGATTTCGTTGTTCGTCGCATACAGAAGATCTATTATTCGTAATTCGGTTCGATTTGCAACTTAGCACACAGCCTCACAAATTAATATTAATAATAACTAAAACTATATAAATAAATACAAATTTTATGAAATAAACAAGAATAGGTGGTGAAAAAGCTTGACATCTTTAAACATTGGTGACCCCGTCGTGATCGCTGTCGTGCTGTTTGCAATTTTGAGCAAATAAATAATCTCGTTCGGCAATTAAAGTTCTAGCTGCAATAGTTTTCGTTCCTTTTCGCTGGCAACAAAAACGCGTACGCGGCCTCGCAGACTCGAAGAAAGGCAACGACCTTTCGTTTCCCTTTTGTGCACAGGATATGCAAACCGTGCCGCCGAAAAATATACGTTCGCTTAATCGAATTTGTGTGCATGTTTTCGTGGTTTTTTATATACTATATACTAGGCTATATACTTATATACTAGGCTGAATTTTATCGGTGTGTGCAAAGGAAACATAACCCGTGCTAGTGCAATTGATTTAAATAAAATAAAAAAATATATTTAAAATGACTGAAGAAGATGCTGCAAATTCAACTCCGCAGAGGGGCGCCAGTACAGTTTCCAGTGCAAACCGACAAGGTTTCGTTTCTGCGGTTGAAGGTCACGGCAATTCTAACTAGATTTGAAAAATTGTGCGTGAACATTGACGCTGAGCGACTGAGAAGCATGGACGAAGAAGCATGGAGGTAAAGGCCGGCAAAATGCCATACACCTCCCGCCCAACCGACCGAGGGGCGCGCCGCATAACGTGCGGTAACGAAGATCGCGAACAAATGGACAGATGACAAAGGACTAACGTTTGAATAACAGGAACAGAAGATGCAATATTTAATATAGGGAAAAGATTGTTATAACTAGAGCATAAGATCCGAAAAGGGTTATGGATAGCATAGTGTGCATTACACATTTTAAGAGAAAGTGGTAAAAAATTCCTCGTATTTCTGCACGGAACCGCAAAACTAATTTGGCTGATTAATTCTGAAGAATTAATTTCCCCATTGTAAGAAGATTACACCTAGCATGGTTCTACTATTAGAAAGAGATGGAAGATTTATTAGTAATAGTCTACTACGGCTAGGTGGCATGCGGGAATTAGGATTCCAGTTAAGACCCCGGAGGGCAACAAGCAGAAATTGTTTTTGCACGGATTCAATTCTATCCTGATGAATCTTGTATTGGGGACCCCATATACAAGATCCATATCCAAGAGTTGGACGAACAAGTGAAGTATAAAGGGTTTTAGTAATGTAGGGATCGTCACATTCTTTCGACCAGCGCTTTATGAATCCCAAGACTCCAAACGCTCGATTAGCAGCAGTAGAAATATGCTTGTCAAACTTAAGCTTGGGATAAGATCACTAACTGACTCAATACGCTCAAGAGGCTTACCATTCAGAAAATAATTACTAAACAAGGGCATACGTCTATAAAAAGACATTAATTTACAGTTACTGTAATTAACATTTAATAAATTTACTTGACACCAGGTTTGGAAACTGTCAAGGTCGGATTGCAAATTTTGTCCAGCTAGATAATTAGTAGATGACAGGCAAAGTTTTACGTAATCGGCATACATCCGCACCCGAGAGTGATTTATCTGAAGAAGGAGGAATATAAGAACAAGTAATAAAAAGGCAGACACCGTTAATGCACAATTTAACGGCAACAAATTCAATATCTATACTAAAGTTGGTTATCACTATCTCTGAATAAATCAGTATCAACAGCAATAAGTACACCACCACCACGACGAGAAGTACGATCTTTTCTATAGATAGAAAACTTGTTAGAAAGGATTTCAGAATCTATGATGTTAGGCCTTAACCATGTTTCAGAGAAGGCAATGACATGAAAAGCAAAGAATAGGCTATTAAGATAAATATTACTAAGTTTAGTACAAAGACACCAGGAGGCGGAAGTGCAATCGGAGACCGATTTTTTTTTTCGCAGAGTATTCCTTAATAATTAAGTGGTCTAGCCAGAATTCCTTGCAGCAAATTTTGCTGAAATGTTCGGCCGGAACACTTATTTTAAAAAAGGAAATGTCCCGAATATATGAAAATTTGAATTTTTCCACCGTAATATTGGCTTTCAGTTTGCCCTGGACAAAGGTTTTAACATCATCAGATGTAGTGTTAGGGACACCTACAATGGTCACATTAGGAACCTCAGCAGTAGCTTCTGATGGAGCTATAGCCTTGGATTGACCATTTGATTCAGTCGGTTTATTAGCACTAGAGAGCTGGTTAGTGTCAACAGGGCTAATAACTACTGAATCCGAAAAAGGTTGGGGAACAGAAGGAGCAACATCCATGGGAACTATGTTGTTTTCGTCACTTCTGTCTTTGATGTGGGGAGAGGGGGATGAAAAATTGATTAATTGCAAGTTAGTAGCGGATGTTGTGGGCAATTCTGATGGGCTAGAAAGTTCATTTGGGCCAATAGACAGCCTAAAATTGGCATTTTTACGCATAGGAGATTCGTTCAAAAGCTTCATAGCTTTGAACTCATTATGCAGATGGAGAACCCGTCGGACAGTTTTTTAAACTGGTCGAAGATGTCCCCAAAGCCTCTCTTAGTCTGCCTCATGAATCCCATCATGTCCCTTTCAACTTCCCTGCAGGATTCGCAAGTCCACTTTAAACCAGATTTGGGTTCAATCAGGTCGTCAGGCGGCCATTGAGGCCAGCGCATTTTTCATGTTACATATTGTCACACAGCCAGCAGCAAAAAAAACCCATCTTAACGTTTGCACGCACCTGACAATCTTTATTATGTACATTTTTTATTGTGTAATTTATTATGTAAATAGCGCGGGCGCGACGACCGAAACAAGCAACGGGATCAAAGCAAAAATTATAAGAACAAAAGAACTGTCCAACACCAACAACAATATTAGTGTAAGCGCGGAGAGAGTAAAGCCCGTTTCAGAGCGCGGAATGAAAACAAGTGAAATATGCAAAGAGCAAATGCAAAAACAAAAAATTAGCAGCCGGCAATGCAACTGCACAAGACAACCAGTATACTTGCGCTGGAGTTTGTTGTTGCACTTGAACTCAAATTTTGCAAATTAATTAAGATTGCTAAATAGATTTGAACAATGAGTTTCACTGAACCGATTGAATCACACTGTTGCATACTATTTTTGGGCCAAAAAAGCAAATATAAGATTGATTAATTGAGTTTAAAATTGGATAATTTCGAGGTGCAAGAAAAAAACACGTCCGTTGCGAATGCGAATGCCATGTTGTAGGAAATTTATTTCGACTGCATTTCTGGGGAGCTACCTGGCAGGTTTGATGATTTGTTGCTACGTTGGCGGACCAGCCGTCAGCGCGAGCTTGGAAAGCGTCGAGCCTCCGAATACTGCTCTACTTTTTGAGTGGGCCCAAACGATTCGCAGCTGTTGTATCTCATGGCAAATCGCTCTCGTTTGCCTCAATTAGAATTCCCTAAATTCAGTGGTGTCTACACGAAGTGGGCCAATTTTTACTCTATGTTCACGACTGTCATTGAAAATGAGATTGAACTCACTCCTATCGAAAAGCTGCAGCATCTGCGCTCTTGTCTTAGTGGCAGCGCCCTGGAAACTATTCGCTCGCTGGAACTCAATCACAATAATTATGAAATTGCTTTAGACATTCTTAAAAATCGAGTTGATAATCAGCGTCTTATTCAGGCACTCATCAGAAACTTGCTGGGGCTTGAACGGGCTGATTGATCGGTAGGCAAGCTACGCGAGTTAACGCATAAAATCCTCATACCTGCGAGCAATGCAATCACTAGCACCTAGGCAATAATTGGCGATTGTCTACTTGTGCAAGTTTTGCTTCCAAAATTTGACAAGACAACTCAATCCAAATGGGAGGAGAGTTCGCCGATCAACGAGCTGACATCGTGGGGTAAACTATCAGCATTCCTGGACAAACGATGCAGAGCAATGGAAACTGTGGAGCATGCAATATGCGCGCAAGATGGTCAGATTGGCAAGTCGAGCAAAACTGTGAGTAGTTTGAAAAAGTCATTTATCGCCTCAAGCCCTTCGGCCAATCGCTGTGTTCTTTGCGATGGATTAGACCACTCTATCTACAGCTGTCCATGTTTTGTAAGCCTGTTTCCAAATGCTCGTCATAAAGAGGCAAAATTGCCTAAAGAAGGGCCATCAGATACGAGATTGTAAGTCTGCAGCTTGCCAATCGAAACACCACACTCTGTTGCATTATAATCGTTTACCAGTCGTTGAAGTCGCAGCAACACAATCCAATTCGCCATCGTCAAACGCCATGGTAGCAATGTCGCCAATTTTGCCCCATCTCCCAAGCTCCCAGTCTGTCTGTGATATTGTGTTTAAGCCACTGATATTGTTCTCGTTTGGAATCGTGCCGGCATGTTTATGCCTTTCGTCACAATACGATTCACTAACCAACTGCAGCTTCGTAAAACCAAGTCTCTAACTGCCGTTTCGGACATAGGAGATGACAACTTTGCAACGGACGGATATTCTGCTAAAATCCAGTAGAAATCGCGGACTTTAGATTTTGCAGTGCGTATTACTGCAGTTATTGCGCAGGCAATTACGGATAACCTGTCTGGCTGTTGTGTGAATACTGCCGATTGGGATGTGCCTTCGAACATTTAATTCGCTGATCCGACATTCAACGTGCCTCAACGGATTGATTTGCTCATAGGAGCAGGCCTTTTCTTCGAATTGCTCTGTATAGACCAGATTCAACTTTTCCCGGGTTTACCATTACTGCAAAAAACTCAGTTTAGCTGGATATTGTCTGGTGGGGGCATCAGGCACCCAATCTTTCGTCTTTCGTCGTAAGTCAACGGTCATCGGACAGTGTGAAACCCAGCGCTCAGCTGGACGAATTGGTCCGCCGCTTTTGGGAAATTGAGCATGCATTTGAGCCAATTTCGAAGACAAGCAAGGAGGAGCTCGATTGTGAAGCGCACTTCACGAAAAACGTCACGCGATTACCCTCTGGAGGATATTCAGTTCGGCTGCCCATTAAAAGCGACATCGACTCTTTAGGCGTCTCTTTTCTGCAGGCCAAATCAAAACTTTCACGCAACCCTGGCCTCAAGAAACAATATTTTGCCTTCATCAGAGAATATCTTGAGCCTGGCCACATGACACCCGTTCTGATCGCAGATGTACACAAGTGTCAATATTTCCTGCCGCACCATTGTGTCATGAAGGACGACAGTACTACAACTAAGCTGAGAGTTGTATTCGACGGCTCTGTAGTCACAACTACAGGACTTTCATTAAATAATATACTGTCAAGGCCGACAATTCAAGCCAAACTCTTTGATTTCGTACCGTTCCCGATCTTCAAACTGGACACAGTCACATACGGAACTAAGACTGCAGCATTTTTGCCATACGCGCTATGCAGTAGCTCGCCTCTGACGAGACATTATCGTATCCCTTAGGCTCTCAGACCATTTTGCGGGATTTTTATGTAGATGACATAATGTCTGGCGGCAATTCAGTGGATGAAGTGCGGAATATCATGTATCAAACAACAAGCTTACTTGCTAAGGGCAACTTTTGTTTAAGAAAGCGGTGCTCTAGCAATCCCAATATCCTTTTTGACATCCCTGAAACTGAAAGAGAGAGCATGCTTAAAATGATGGCAGCAATGTTACAAAAGCCCTTGGGCTCGTCTGGGAGCCACTTCACATTTGCACCTCAACTTGGTACCAGCAAGCATACAGAGCGTTCGGTGTTGGCAACCATCGCACGTTGCTATGATCCTCTCGGCTTGATAGGACCAACATTGACCAAAGCTAAAATACTTTTGCAGCGCATGTGGAGGGAAAAGTTCGATTGGAACGAGAGCTTGTCACAATCGATCCGTACTGCCTGGACAGCAGTTTGTAACGGGTTTGTTGATGCCCGCCACGCAATATTTTCGCGCTACGTGCTGCACCCTGATGCTTCGATACAAGTTCACGCATTTTGCGATTCTAGTCTTGAAGAATATGGAGCCTGCATTTATATTCGTTCCTGCGAAGATAATGTCATTGATTCGAAATTACTCTGTTCGAAGGCACGCGTAGCTCCACTCCATTCGCTCACCGTGCCCAAGCTGGAACTCTGCGCAGCTTGGTTACTTGCACAATTATTGATCGAAATCGTCAAAAAAGGAAGCTTTTTGACTGTCAATATTTTTGCTGGTCAGATTCTTCTGTTGTGCTTTCATGGTTACGAGAAGAGTCTTCCAAATTTAACGTGTTCGTCGCCAATAGAGTTTGCGCCATACAACAACTTACGGAGGGCATGGAGTGGCACTACGTCCCAACGGATAAGAAACCAGCTGATATATTGTCGAAAGGTGCCGTCCCTCAACAACTTTTTAGCTCCAGGCTGTGGGTGAATGGTCCGTCATTTTTGTTGGACACAAGAAGCAATTGGCCACAACAATGTCTACCCAAAGTCGAGCTGCCGGAAATCCGGCATTATGTTGGCAGCATCCAAATGTGATGACATAACGCCTTAAATACATAAACTCCTTCGGTATGATGCAGCGCATATTTGGATATGTGCATAATAAGGATAAGTTTATCCAACGCAGCACTGACAAACATTCAACCGGACTTACTGCTCATCATTCAAACACTTCATCTTTCGTCCGATTAGCATGCTCTCCAAAATAAGAAGGCAGTTCCATTGTCTAGTAAAATCATCTCGCTAGCGCCGTTCTTAGATGATTTTGGTTTAATTTGTATTGGCGGCCACCTAAAAAACTCATCGCTCGGATTTGAGGCTCGGCATCCAAAAATGTTGCCTAAAAATAACCCACTAGTGTTGAGCATCATCACGCACTTGCATCACAAGCATCATCATGCTGGTCCATAATCGTTGCTGGCATCTATTCAGTTGCAGTTTTGGCCAATAGGTGGCATGAAGACAGTCGCGCGAGCGTTTAGAAGGTGCATAATTTGCTGCAGAGCCAGACCTCGCCTCATTCAGCACATTATGGCTGATGTGCCCAAGGAACGTACTCAAGATTCCAGGCCATTTACTGTCACTGGCGTTGACTACTGCGGACCATTTTACTACAAAACCGATGTTCTTCATATGCTTTGCAATCAAGGCAGTTTGGTTGGAACTCGTGAGAGACTTATCAACCGATACGTTTTTAAGCGCCCTCAAGCTATTTATCGCTACCCGTGGAGCACCAAGATGTATCTGGTCTAACAATGCCACTAATTTCGTTGGGGCCAAAAACGAGTTGGAAGAGCTACGTCATCTATGGAGCAGCGAAAAGCATCACCAAGAAGTGCGCGCGCTTTGTCTCAACAGCGGATTGGACTGGAGCTTCATACCGCCCCGTCGCCACACCTTGGCGGCCGAACATCATCTGTACCGCTCCATTGGCACATCCCTTCTCGACTTCGATGAGCTTCGCACGCTGGTATGCCAAATCCAGGCAATAATCAATTCTCGACCGCTAGTATCTATTTCAGAGAGCCCAGCTGATCTTGTCGTTTTAACCCCAGGACATTTTTTCGTTGGTGGTCCCCTCACAGCGCCTCCCGATCAAGACGTCACGCCACTTAACTATCACCTACGTGCAGCGGCTGTTCTGGAGACGTTGGACTGAGGAATACTTAACGCTATTGCAAAAACGATTTAAATGGCGCGAATTACAGCCCTCCATACAAGTCAATGACGTGGTTTGCATCAAGGACGAAAATCTTCTGCACCTGAGGTGGCCACTTAGACGAGTTACAGAAACGGTAACTGGAGCAGACGGCGTGATACGAGTTGCCATACTTCGTACACCAAATGGAATCATTCGCCGTGCAGTCAACAAGCTATGTGTACTTCCAGTAGCTGATTCAGTTGAAGATCGTAGCCTTTCAACAGAGGGGAGGATGTTCGCAGCAGCAGCTGTGAACTGAGCAGCGCTACCTTTGCCCTGCGCACCATCAATTAACTTTATATCTAATTGCACTCATTTTTTATTCATTCTTCTTATCTGCTCGCAACAAGCCCTGCGCGGCTCAATAAGCGCACAATAATCTGTCCACTCCTTTTGTAATTGCAGTCATCGCTTCGCTCAGTTAGTTCGATTTCGTTGTTCGTCGCATAGAATACCAAATCGGGTCTTTGCTGCTTTTATTCGTAATTCGGTTCGATTTGCAACTAAGCACACAGCCTCACAAATGAATATTAATAATAATTAAAATTATGTAAAGAAATACAAATTTCATGAAAAAAAAAAACAAAAACCGATATTGAAAAAGCTTGACATCTTTAAACAGATACCAAACTTGATATGTAGATTGCTGGTGACCTCACCGGCCACGCCCACTAGAACGCCCCCCGTCACCCCGCCCACAGTTTTTGAGGTAGAGTCACCAAATTTAAAAGTTAGATTAGTGGTCACCCCTTTAAATACGGGGACTAAATTTGCAACCAAATACATCCCTTTACATTTTTTGTATTTTAATAATTTTCATATAAAGCAGATTCTACCCACAATATCTTTGACGACCTTCGCTGTTGTTATCGTCACTTTGAAACTTAACGATTACTCACACTCAGACCATATATCCATAATAGATGGCGACGTGACAATAAAGAACGCGTACGGGTACCTAGGACATTCAACTCACGTGACGTCAAACCCAGTGAAATTACAAACTCCTAAGTAGTATTAAAAAACAGACGATCTGTACACGGAACATCTGTACAAAAAAATATTAGCAAAAAACAGAATAATAATAACAGATTTAGAGGGTTTAATACTTGCAATAACTTTATCAAAAAAAAAACCTGATCAGTCCTACAATTCTGGATGACATCGATATTAATGAAATTACAAATGAACATATCACCAATGTCAGCGTAACAGATTTCTTAAAAGTATAAACTTAGTAGAATGAAAAGTTATTGCATTTTCTCATTAAATATCCAAGGCCAAATTAGTTTGCAAAAAAAAATCAAAGTTAATCCAGTACAGCACAATAACAGAATTTTAGATTTCAATGATGGCAATACGGTCACTGAGTGGGATGCAAAGGTCTTCGTCGACAGCGAGTGTGATTCGTCAGTGGGCACTACTTGCTGCAAAAGATCGCAGACATCAACTTGTGTCCAACAGTTGGTAACCGGAACTGTCCCGCAATGCGGTGCTCAACCGGGCCATTTGGAGTCGGTTACCGTAGTCGACAGGGCATGGTTATATTAATAACGCAACTATAGATTTCATAGTCAATAACGGAATCGGCCAACACACACACACACACAAAACTCCGGGACATACCTGCTGACCTTTGACGACAAAGTATCCTTGAACAAAACGTTGTACGTCAACAACTATGGGACTCTGAAAAAAACCTGTGGTATCCGCTATGGCCCAAGTCAACGTTACAAGGCGTTTGGAACGGCTCAGCTTTTCCTTCATTCACGAACTGAGTATGAAGAACTTCCATCACAGAAGTGACCTGCAAGCTAGGTTGCTATCCAGACCAATATCAATACTCTAGCCATAGTCGCCCTCGGCCGAAGATAAGATGGTGAGCCGAACTGGCAGAAGCATTAAAATTATCAGTTTATATTAATTGCCTAGTTGCCCAATAAAAAGAACATATAACTCACTCGTTTCGTTAATTGATACTCACGATCCGCGACGGAGATAAAATATTTAAAGTAGTTTTTCTTCATATGGGGCTCCACATGTATCAGAAAAATTAGGTTTGGCCAAAATGGCAATTTGGTTGTTACCTAGTGTTAGGATTGAGGTCGAATAAACCGCGAAAATCCATGTCTTCCACAGTTTCAGAACTATAGTCACCAAATTCAGAATGCAGTTTTCTGATGACCTGCTTGACTAAAAAACGAACATTTTGGGATATGTACACTTCCGCCCAACATTATTACAAAAATTATATTTTCCCAAAATAATAATAATTAATAGCCCAATTCGACTACCAACATTTTTTACAAACTTAAAAAATTTAAAATATATTGCCTGTAAGTTTCCCCAAAGGAACTACGTAGCTCACATATTTTACATATTCAACATTTTAAAAAATATTACAACTCGTCCCGAATTATTCGCCTTTTTTCTTATCGATGTTACGAAAAATTTTAAAGTCATATCTCAAATAGCAGACATAGCTGACAACAAAATTAACCGTAAATTTTAAAATGTAATTATTTTAAAAAAGTTCCTTGGTCGGAGTACAAATCTCAGTCTGGCTTGGATCTGCTTATCAGAATATTTATAAATAACTACAACACTGAGTGGCGGAGGCAGAATAATCAATAATACAGCAATCCCAAGGTCTATTACTATGCACTATAGGGTAAGGTTAACCGCCGGCTACTCCAAGCCGCGCCTGATTGTGTCAGGCTGAGACCACGCGCACGCCTTCTAACACTGTCGAGTCGGAACCTCAAGCACGTCTCCTAGCTGTGCCGGGACGGACAGTGCCGAGGCGGAACATCGAGCACGTTTCCTAGCTGCACCGGGACGGAACTTCGAGTACGTCTGCTAGCTGTGCCGGGACGGAACCTCAAACACGACTCCTAGCTGTGCCGGTACGGAACCTCGAACATGTTTCCTACCTGTGCCGGGACGTTACCTCGAACATGCGATGCCTCTTGTGATCCTATGACCTCTGTCTTGTCAGTTTCTCACCTTTATTGATGAACTTATGGTTAGGTTTAGAGTCAATACTTAAATTAAAACAGTGTACAAATGATTTCATAACATGTCTCTTATAAATACCTCGGATCATCACGCCTTCCTTATAAATTCTTCCATTCGGGATTATCCTCGAGTACCGCGGTTATTGCCGGCCCGAAATTTAATCTCTATTCCTCTTCTTACACACACTTCTGCGCGGATCAAAAAAACGAACTCTTACAGGACCGCGCTTCTTGCGGAAACTGAACTAATTCCAACTTTTTTCTACACGTCTGCGCTTCTTGCCGGTCCAAATCTAATTCTTTCACGTCCGCGCTTCTTGCCGGTCCAAAACTTATTCATTTTTTCTTTACACGTCCGCGTGTCTTGCTGTTCCGAAAGTAATTCTTACACGTCCGCGTTTCTTGCCGGTCAAAAACCAACTAATTTGTCGACTCAGCTCGCGTCTGCTACCGAACTCTCCACAGCTTTCGCTTTCTACTAGAACGCTTCTTCAGCTGATCGCGATCCCAGCCACTGCAGGACAACAGCTGCTTGCTATGAACTATTTGTGAATTACAAGTCACTAAACTAACACCACTGGATCCGCTTCGTGCGTTTCTTAGTTTTCTAACACTTAATGTCCAAGACTTATTATTAATATTTTTAATCCCCCCTCAGCCCATAAAACGCCAGCTTGGCTGATTGCACTCCAGGATGATGGAGGGACGCGATCTCGACGGGTCAATTTCTTCCTCTACCCAGTGGAATGTGGGAGTGGTGGCGGTGGCGTCTCTTCTAACGACCGCGGTCGATCTACCGGCGCTAGTGGCGGAATCGTCCTTCCGGGCTCAATAGCGCGCGGCGGTGGCAAAAGTGGAGGTACCAGGTCTGCATCCCAATGTACCAGTAGCACTAGGGGAGGTGGCGGCGTCTCTCCGCGTATCCGAGATTCCCCGAGCGTTGCCGAGCCTGTTGGCCAGTCGCACTCCATAGAACGGCGGTGCACTTTTCTCTGTCCCCTTCGACGATGTCGGTCGTTGCAGGGGTGGTTCCTTCTCCACGACTGTTTCGCCGAACTCCAGCTCCCAATCGTTGTCTATCAAGTCTCTTCGCCTCAGAAAATAAACTTTGTGTTAGCTTATATACAGCATCGTTTATCCTGACAATTTCCTTCACCCCCTACTGTTGGATCACTGCAAAAAGTCGCAATCCTTTGCCACCCGTCATTGGCAGTGTGGCGGGGGTGTGAACGTTACTTGTTCATCTCTCTCGATCATCTCATCCCAGGAATTCTGGTGGCCTTTGATGAACTGCGCCAGCATTGTCTTCACGGTGCGATTTATCCTTTCCGTGGGATTCTCCTGCGGGCAGTACGGCGCCGTGTACTGAACCTCCACTCCAAGCGACAAATCAAATAGTTTATACAAGGACTATAAGAGACCTTAGCACGCAGCCTGGTACTTTATCAGGTCCCGATGAAAATACAGGATTTGAGATCCTTAAAAGATCCTTAGTGAACTCTTTGTGATCAAACGCTCTAAAATGCGGAAACATTTACATGATTAAAAGAAGTCAAATCAGATAAATATTTCTGAGAACTATAAGTCATTTAAACAAATTTATCAAATAAATCGGCAATAGCCTGATCTGAGCCAGCTGTCAGATTTTCAAAAATACAATTGATGGTAGTCTTGATGATTTGCGCTTCGCATTAACGAAGTTATAGAACCGTATAGGATCCCGCTGGACTGTATCCTACAATTTTTAAGGTAGTCCTTATAACATTGATTATTTAGAACAGTGAGCAATGAGCAATAAGATATCAAGTGTGATCCAAGAAAGAGCCAGGTTTCTTGAACTTCCTACCAAACAGGTTTGTTAGACCTAATTGAATCACAAACCGGAACACATGTATCAAATAGATGCTTAAAGGTGGGATAAAAAATCACAATTGCACTACCCATGTCCGTACACATATAACGCAGTGACCAGTCAGTCTGGTATAAGAGCTGAGTTAGTTTGGCAAAGTCGGTTTTCCGAAATTGGTGAGCTCGCTCTGGAGGTTTACTACCCGAGTTAGGCACCCCGGCAAGTAAATCAATCAAAACCTCTAAAATGGAGTGATAATGATCTTCCGGACATGATAAAGGCTCAGTAAGAGAAACAGATTAGAAAGATTGATCCAAAACAAAAATAAATTCAAGCATTTTAATTAGCGAATTTGAGACAGCATTGAATTGATACAATGACATCAAATAAATATCAAGAAATTCATTTTCGGAAAGCATAGCATAGCATAGCATAGGAGACAGAATGTATAGCAGAGAAATGCATATAATAGAAAAAATTATCTGAAGGAGGGGGAATATAGGAACAAGTAATAAAAAGGCAGACACCGTTAAACAAAATTTGACGGCAACAAATTCTATATCTATACTAAAGTTAGTTATTACTTTCTCTGAAAATAAATCAGCATCAACAGCAATAAGCAAACTTTCACCACGACGAGTAGTGAAATCTTCTCTATAGATAAAGAACTTGTTAGATAAGATTACAGAAGCTAGGAAATCATGGCATATGATTAACCATGATTCAGAGAAGGCAATGATATGATAAGGAAAGAATAGGCTATTAAAAAAAGATTACTCAGTTCACTACAAAGACCTATTACACTCTGGCAGCCAAGTGAGAGGGAGTATGTTAGTTTTTGTGCTGACACTGCCAAAAGTTTAACACTAAAAGGCGGAAGTTCCATCGGAGACCGATTTTTATACTCGTTCACGAAGTGAAACTAATATATAGTTTTGTGCAATGTCCGTCATACTGTCCGTCCAAACGTCTGTCCGGATGAACGCAATATTTTTCGACGCTATTGAAGATAGAGAAATTTTGGACATATACCTGTGGTTATCTGCTCTCCACTGGGATGCCGGCAAATCGATAGCATGTCGATACACCTCAAATCGCAATTCGATAAAAGCTCAATATTTCCCACAATATTAAAGTTAGAGTAACCAAATTTGGTATGTAGATTGTTGGTGACCTCCTCCAAAAATTGCTGCCTACTCCTTTTGTAATTGCGCTTATCGCTTCGATCAGTTAGTTCGATTTCGTTGTTCGTCGCATACAGAAGATCAAATCGGGTCTTTGCTGCTTTATTCGTAATTCGGTTCGATTTGCAACTTAGCACACAGCCTCACAAATTAATATTAATAATAATTAAAACTATATAAATAAATACAAATTTTATGAAAAAAACAAAAACAGGTGGTGAAAAAGCTTGACATCTTTAATTATTGGTGACCCCGACGTGATCGCTGTCGCTGCTATTTGCAATTTTGAGCAAATAAATAATCTCGTTCGGCAATTAAAGTTCTAGCTGCAATAGTTTTCGTTCCTTTTCGCTGGCAACAAAAACGCGTACGCGCCCACGCAGACTCGAAGAAAGGCAACGACCTTTCGTTTCCCTTTGTGCACAGGATATGCAAACCGTGCCGCTGAAAAATATACGTTCGCTTTATCGAATTTGTGCGCATGTTTTCGGGGTTTTTTATATACTATATACTAGGCTACATACTTATATATTAGGCTGAATTTTGTCGGTGTGTGCAAAGGAAACATAACCCGTGCTAGTGCAAGTGAGTTAAATAAAATAAAAAAATATATTTAAAATGACTGAAGAAGATGCTGCAAATTCAACTCCGCAGAGGGACGCCAGTACAGTCTCCAGTGGCAACGTGCAAACCGACAAGGTTTCGTTTCTGCGGTTGAAGGTCACGGCAATTCTAACTAGATTTGAAAAATTGTGCGTGGACATTGACGCATTGAAGCGACTGAGAAGCATGGACGAAGAAGCATGGAGATAAAGGCATATCTAGATTTAGCGGACGAGCTGAAGTCTAGCAGTATGCACACCATGTTAGAGGAAATTTCTTTCGACTGCATTTCTGGGGAGCTACCTGGCAGGTTTGATGATTTGTTGCTACGTTGGCGGACCAGCCGTCAGCGCGAGCTTGGAAAGCGTCGAGCATCCGACCACTGGTCAATCATATGGCAAATCGCCCTCGTTTGCCTCAATTAGAATTGCCTAAATTCAGTGGTGCCTACACGGAGTGGGTCAATTTTTACTCCATGTTCACGACTGTCATTG
This sequence comes from Drosophila robusta, assembly GCA_035043565.1. NCBI lineage: Eukaryota > Metazoa > Arthropoda > Insecta > Diptera > Drosophilidae > Drosophila > Drosophila robusta. The sequence continues at coordinate 144,764 of JAWNMW010000571.1, forward strand.
AAAATGAGATTGAACTCACTCCTATCGAAAAGCTGCAGCACCTGCGCTCTTGTCTTAGTGGCATCGCCCAGGAAACTATTCGCTCGCTGGAACTCAATCACAATAATTATGAAATTGCTTTAGACATTCTTGAAAATCGAGTTGATAATAAGCGTCTTATTCAGGCACACATCAGAAACTTGCTGGGGCTTGAACGGGCTGATTGATCGGTAGGCAAGCTACGCGAGTTAACGCATAAAATCCTCATACCTGCGAGCAATGCAATCACTAGCACCTAGGCAATAATTGGCGATTGTCTACTTGTGCAAGTTTTGCTTCCAAAATTTGACAAGACAACTCAATCCAAATGGGAGGAGAGTTCGCCGATCAACGAGCTGACATCGTGGGGTAAACTATCAGCATTCCTGGACAAACGATGCAGAGCAATGGAAACTGTGGAGCATGCAATATGCGCGCAAGATGGTCAGATTGGCAAGTCGAGCAAAACTGTGAGTAGTTTGAAAAAGTCATTTATCGCCTCAAGCCCTTCGGCCAATCGCTGTGTTCTTTGCGATGGATTAGACCACTCTATCTACAGCTGTCCATGTTTTGTAAGCCTGTTTCCAAATGCTCGTCATAAAGAGGCAAAATTGCCTAAAGAAGGGCAATCAGATGCGAGATTGTAAATCTGGAGCTTGCCAATCGAAGCACCACACTCTGTTGCATTATATTCGTTCACCAGACGTTGAAGCCGTAGCAACACTATCCAATTCGCCATCGTCAAACGCCATGGTAGCAATGTCGCCAGTTTCGCCCCATCTCCCAAGCTCCCAGTCTGTCTGTGATGCTGTATTTTAGCCACTGCTATTGTTCTCGTTTGGAATCGTGCCCGCATGTTTATGCCGTGCCGTGCTCTTTTGAACTCCGGATCGCAATGACATTTCCTCACCACTAGATTCGATAACCAACTGCAGCTTCGTAAAACCAAATCTCTAACTGCCGTTTCGGACATAGGAGATGACAACTTCGCAACGGACGGATATTCTGCTAAAATCCAGTAGAAATCGCGGACTTTAGATGTTGCAGTGTGTATTACTGCAGTTATTGCGCAGGCAATTACGGATAACCTGTCTGGCTGTTGTGTGAATACTGCCGATTGGAATGTGCCTTCGAACATACAACTCACTGATCCGACATTCAACGTGCCTCAACGGATTGATTTGCTCATAGGAGCAGGCCTTTTCTTCGAATTGCTCTGTATAGACCAGATTTAACTTTTCCCGGGTTTACCATTACCGATTGTGAAGCGCACGCGATCACCCTCTGGAGGATATTCAGTTCGGCTGCTCATTAAAGGCGACATCGACTCTTTAGGCGACTCTTTTCTGCAGGCCAAATCAAAACTTTCACGCAACCATGGCCTTCATCAGAGAATATCTTGAGCTTGGCCACATAACACCTGTTCCGATCGCAGATGTACACAAGTGTCAAGATTTCCTGCCGCACCATTGTGTCATGAAGGACGACAGCACTACAACTAAGCTGAGAGTTGTATTCGATGGCTCTGCAGTCACAACTACAGGACTTTCTTTGAATAATATACTGTCAGGGCCGACAATTCAGGCCAAACTCTTTGATTTCGTACCTTTCCCATTGCTCTCACTGGTGACATTTGCAAAATGTATAGGTGCGTACGAGTCACTGCACCAGATAATATGCTCCAGTGCATATTATGGCGTGACTCTCCAACAGACACTTTGCAAATCTTAAAACTGGACACAGTCGCATTCGGAACTAAGCCTGCAGTATTTTTGCCATACGCGCAATGCAGTAGCTCGCCTCTGACAAGTCATTATCGTATCCCTCATCTGGGAGCCTGCTATTCACATTCTCATTTGCACCTCAACTTGGTACCAGCAAGCATACAGAGCGTTCGGTGTTGGCAACCATCGCACGTTGCTATGATCCTCTCGGCTTGATAGGACCAACATTGACCAAAGCTAAAATACTTTTGCAAATTCACGTATTTTGCGATACTAGTCTTGAAGAATATAGAGCCTGCATTTATGTTCGCTCTTGTCATTGAATCGAAATAACTCTGTTCGAAGGCACGCGTAGCTCCACTCAAGACGCTCACCGTGCCCAAGCTAGAACTCTGCGCAGCTTGGTTACTTGCACAATTATTGATCGAAATCGTCAAAATGAAGCGTTTTGACTGTCAATATTTTTGCTGGTCAGATTCTTCTGTTGTGCTTTCATGGTTACGAGAAGAGTCTTCCAAATTTAACGTGTTCGTCGCCAATAGAGTTTGCGCCATACAACAACTTACGGAGGGCATGGAGTGGCACTACGTCCCAACGGATAAGAATCCAGCTGATATATTGTCGAAAAGTGCCGTCCCTCAACAACTTTTTAGCTCCAGGCTGTGGATGAATGGGCTGTCATTTTTGTTGGACACAAGAAGCAATTGGCCACAACAATGTCTACCCAAAGTCGAGCTGCCGGAAATCCGGCATTATGTTGGCAGCATCCAAATGTGATGACATAACGCCTTAAATACATAAACTCCTTCGGTATGATGCAGCGCATATTTGGATATGTGCATAATAAGGATAAGTTTATCCAACGCAGCACTGACAAACATTCAACCGGACTTACTGCTCATCATTCAAACACTTCATTTTTCGTCCGACTAGCATGCTCTCCAAAATAAGAAGGCAGTTTCATTGTCTAGTAAAATCATCTCACTAGCGCCGTTCTTAGATGATTTTGGTTTAATTTGTATTGGCGGCCACCTAAAAAACTCATCGCTCGGATTTGAGGCTCGGCATCCAATAATTTTGCCCAAAAATAATCCACTAGTGTTGACCATCATCACGCACTTGCATCACAAGCATCATCATGCTGGTCCATAATCGTTGCTGACATCTATTCAGTTGCAGTTTTGGCCAATAGGTGGCATGAAGACAGTCGCGCGAGCGTTTAGAAGGTGCATAATTTGCAGCAGAGCCAGACCTCGCCTCATTCAGCATATTATGGCTGATGTGCCCAAGGAACGTACTCAAGATTCCAGGGCATTTACTGTCACTGGCGTTGACTACTGCGGACCATTTTACTACAAAACCGATGTCCTTCATATGCTTGGCAATCAAGGCAGTTTGGTTGGAACTCGTGAGAGACTTATCAACCGATACGTTTTTAAGCGCCCTCAAGCTATTTATCGCTACCCGTGGAGCACCAAGATGTATCTGGTCTAACAATGCCACTAATTTCGTTGGGGCCAAAAACGAGTTGGAAGAGCTACGTCATCTATGGAGCAGCGAAAAGCATCACCAAGAAGTGCGCGCGCTTTGTCTCAACAGCGGATTGGACTGGAGCTTCATACCGCCCCGTCGCCACACCTTGGCGGCCGAAAATCATCTGTACCGCTCCATTGGCACATCCCTTCTCGACTTCGATGAGCTTCGCACGCTGGTATGCCAAATCCAGGCAATAATCAATTCTCGACCGCTAGTATCTATTTCAGAGAGCCCAGCTGATCTTGTCGTTTTAACCCCAGGACATTTTTTCGTTGGTGGTCCCCTCACAGCGCCTCCCGATCAAGACGTCACGCCACTTAACTATCACCTACGTGCAGCGGCTGTTCTGGAGACGTTGGACTGAGGAATACTTAACGCTATTGCAAAAACGATTTAAATGGCGCGAATTACAGCCCTCCATACAAGTCAATGACGTGGTTTGCATCAAGGACGAAAATCTTCTGCACCTGAGGTGGCCACTTAGACGAGTTACAGAAACGGTAACTGGAGCAGACGGCGTGATACGAGTTGCCATACTTCGTACACCAAATGGAATCATTCGCCGTGCAGTCAACAAGCTATGTGTACTTCCAATAGCTGATTCTGTTGAAGATCGTAGCCCTTTAACAGAGGGGAGGATATTCGCAGCAGCAGCTGACAACTGATAAGCGTTACCTTTGCCCTGCGCAGCATCATTTACTCAATATCTAATTGCACTCATTTTTTATTCATTCTTCTTATCTGCACGCTCAATAAGCACTCAATAATCTGTCCACTCCTTTTGTAATTGCGCTTATCGCTTCGCTCAGTTAGTTCGATTACTGCATAACAGCACTCACACACAAATTAATTTTAATAATAATTAAAACTATATAAGTAAATACAAATTTTATGAAAAAAAAACAAAAAAAAGACAAAAAGATTTCCATCTTTAAACAGACACCAAACTTGATATGTAGATTGCCTCACCAAAAGATTGGGACCTTGATATCCCGGCAACGCCCATCGTCACCCCGCCTTTAATATGCGGTAATGGCTTTTTCTCCCACAATTTTTGAGGTAGAGTTAGCAAATTTTAAAGGTTGATTAGTGGTCACCCCTTTAAATACGGGTACACAAATTTACCGCCGACGCCCACGCCCGCTCCCAAAAACCGCGAAAATCTGTATCTCCCACAATTTTAAAGCTAGAGTCACTAAATTTGGCAGACAGTGTTTGGATGACCTCCTCTTAAGATCGAGCAAAAAAATGATGGGGAGACGCAATCTCGACGGGTCCATTTCTTCCTCTACCCAGTGGAATGCGAGGGTGGTGGCGGCGGCGTCGCATCTAACGACTGCGCTCGATCTACCGGCACTAGTGGCGGAATCGTCCTTCCGGGCTCCATAGCGCGCGGCGGTGGCAAAAGTGGAGATACCAGGCCTGCATCCCAATGTACCAGTAGCACTAGGGGAGGTGGCGGCGTCTCTCCGCGCATCCGAGATTCCCCGAGCGTTGCCGAGCCTGTTGGCCAGTCGCACTCCATAGAACGGCGGTGCACTTTTCTCTGTCCCCTTCGACGATGTCGGTCGTTGCAGGGGTGGTTCCTTCTCCACGACTGTTTCGCCGAACTCCAGCTCCCAATCGTTGTCTATCAAGTCTCTTCGCCTCGGAAAAGAAACTTTGTGTTAGCTTATATACAGCGTCCTTTATCCTGACAATTTCCTTCACCCCCTACTGTTGGATCACTGCAAAAAGTTGCAATCCTCCGCCACCCGTCCTTGGCAGTGTGGCGGGGGTGTGAACGTTACTTGGTCATCTCTCTCGATCATCTCATCCCAGGAAATCTGGTGGCCTTTGATGAACTGCGCCAGCATTGTCGTCACGGTGCGATTTATCCTTTTCGTGGGATTCAGTACGGCACCGTGTACTGAACCTCCACTACGAGCGACTTTATAATTGATTTAAATACTTGACTGATAAATTCTACCCCGTCGTCGCACACTAGTTTGCGGGGAACTCGGAATCTGCCCAGTTCCCTTTCCCTGAAAGCAACTTGTAGGTGTGCTGTTGTGGCCTTTCTGGAGAAAGCGTCCTGGAAGACTAACAGCATAGTGTTCCCGTGCTTGGAACTCGCTAACAGGCCAATTTAATCTGCACATAACGCGACTCATGGTTAAGCTACCTGGCGGGTGAGCATGCGACCAGCCTGCTTGAACTGTTGCACCTTGAATCTTTGACAAGTGCCGCAATGTTTCACATACATGACTGCGTCTCTAAACATCCCTGGCAAATAGTAGCGGTGAGCCAACGCCTCCACCGTCTTACGCACCTCTTGGCGCCCCACAGTGGGCGCGTTATGGCATTCTTGCAGAACTCGATCCCGATTTCTGGCACTCATCCATAGTTTTCACGCACGTAGTCCTCATCGTCCATTTTATGCCCCAGATGACGGTACAGGTTCCCATTCTCCTGGGAACAATTCGACAATTTCTCAGGTTTCCGGACGATGCGCTCCAGCATACTGGAGATCCATCGGCTAGGGATTTCTCCTTCACTATCCATTGGAACGTCTCCAGAACAGCGTATCGGCCACGACGTTCAACTTTCCCTGGCGGTAGTGCACGTCGAACAGGAACTGCTGTAACTCCAGAGCCCAGTGTGCGCTCCTGCCGGATGGGCTGTCAATCGACTTCAGCCACTTTAGTGCCATATGGTCCGTTATGACATCGAATCTGTAACCCTTCAAATAGCTTCCGAATGGACGACACTATGGCTAAATACACCTTATCTGTGGCCGAGTGGTTGATCTCGGCCTTCAGCTTTCGGCTGGCATAGGCGATTGCCCGCTGCTGGTCCCCGATGTTCCGCGTTAGGATCGCGCTTAGGCCGTAATCGCTTGCATCCGTTTGAAGAACGAATTTGATGGAGAAATCGGGGTATGCGAGCTCCGGGGCAGTGGTCAAACTATCCTTAAGCCGATTCAGAGCCGCTTGTTCCGCACCCCCCGATCATCTGCGTCCCTTCTTCAAAAGGTCCGTCATCGATTGCACAATGGCAGCAATGTTCGGCACGAAGCGACGATACCAAAATGACATTTTTAGACATTGGCGGAGCTCCTTTAGGTTCGTCGGTGCCTTAAAATTATGGATCGCCGCAACATTTTCAGGATCCGTCCTTATTCCGTAGTTAGTCACCACGATGATACCAAGGTAAGCAAACGCGTGTGGCTCCATTTCTGGCCCTATGAACGCATCCAAGGCCCTCTTGAATGTGGCGCACGTGGAATACAGACCGAACGGCATCACTCACCACTGGGACAGCCCCCTGCCTGGCACTGGAAACGCTGTGTACCGCTTACTGCCCTCAGCCATTGGGATCTGTCAATATCCCTAAATAATTTTAAATCCAGCATCGAGATGTACTGAGCGTGCCGCAGACGCTCCAATATGTGGGTTATCCGGGAAACCGGGTAAGCGTCCGGTAATTGGTAATCCACGCACATACGCCATTCACCCACAGTCTTCTTCACCAGCATGATTGGCGCACTATGCGGGCTGTAGAACGGCTCGATTGCACTGGTACGGATGAACTCCTCGACCACGTCCTCAATTACCATCTGCATCGGTGGCGACGCGACTGAAAACTCAATCGTGGTGTTTGGGCCGGGATAGCTCCTTGACCCAGTCGCCGACTCGGCCTCGACTGCTATCCAGCTCGTGTTTTGAACCGGTTGATTCATCCAACTAAATTCTTCCATACCCAAGCCAACATCGCTCTCCGCCCTCGTGTTCTTCAACCCTGGTCTTTTGCCGTCACTTTGCTCCATCTCGATCACATCACTCTAACGCCTGACTGCCGCTGGTGCCACTCTTTTGCTGGCTACAGATTCTCCTCGCTTGCCTCTCCCAGCGTTTCCTCTCGGAACCATTCTCCCAACTCCCATTTTGAAGTCTACCAGCCTCGCAGGCGTCCCTATCTCCATTCGGAGGTTGTCGGTGGATGGCTCCTCGGCGGTGCCTGGCCTCCCGTCTCCCTTAACAGGAGCCGTCCCAGTTGCCAACCTTAATTCTGCGTGCCCGATGCTTCATTCCGATGGCACGCAGAAAGTCCATACCCAGGATCAGCTGATCCAGTATTGAAACCATGACTAGCAGCGACATCTTCACTTTACGTCCTGCTAGTCCGACATTCACCTTTAGCATTTTGTTTACCACCTGACTCGATCCATCCGCCAGCCGGATCCGCGTCTGTGTCGCCTGTATCTTGCCGCACTTCCTTATCCTCTAAGCACACTTCCTTCTCACGAAAGTCGATAAGGCCGCCCTCGATACCCAACGGACCATCTAATTTCGGGGTAGACGCGCTGGCGTTTACCCGATCCCGTTCTAGGTGACGCCTCTGCGGGTTACCCCGGTCGCCCCTTTGGTAACATTCCCGCGTGTTGACACCTTTTCAACAACAACGCCGGCAAAAGCCCAGGCTCGGCTTATTGCAGTCCATAGCAGAGTGTCCTTCCTCAGCACATCTAAAACAGACATGCCGCGCCTCATATTGCGGCGCCTCCCCTTGCCCGATCATCCTGTGAGTCGATTCCTCGCGCGGCGGCCGGATTGGGGATTACTCCGCCATTCTGCCGGCGCCAGTAGCGAAGCGGTTCAAAAATGGTTGTGGGGTAACCTAGAGCCATCACTAACCTTCTCGTACTCTGCGGGGGCCCGTGGCGGGATGAACCAAGTCGTTTGTGCCACGTACCCGTACTCCTGAATTTGCCTCCTCATACTGACATATTCCACGAACATCTGGCAGAGCTGCGTCAGACATATAAAGTCGTTTCAGCGGATATATAGCCGATACCCTGGCGCTACGTTCTCTTACACCCGGTGGAGCTCTCTGGCTGCGTCGTATCCCGCGTGATACCTGAGGGCCTTCAGGTCGATACGAAAGTCCTTGCAATTTTCTCCTTCTCCCTGACGGCAACCCCTAATTTGATCTTCCAGGTTCTCAAAGACTGCGGCGGCAAGAATTCCAAGAATTTTGCCCTAAACCTTGCCCACGGCGCATTTCGGAGTCGGCTGCTCGTGAACCAGAGTGCAGCTCTGTCCGTCAATCTCATCCATGGCGCGAGGCAACCTGTCCAGACTAATGTGGCCCGTTCCTCTATGGACTCCGCAAACGCTAAGGGGTGCGCTCGCCCATCGAAATCCACGTTCCACTTCCTGACCTGCTCCGGCACGATCACATGACGTTTGAACACCTGCTAGGGCTGCACCGCGGGGCTTTGGCACCGACAATAGGATGAGTGCCCAACAGCCGCCCCTCTGCACCAACACACTTGTTTCCCGGACCTCGGTTCACCTGAATTCTGGAAATCTCCAGTGTTTGCTTACCCACGAGGGCACTTATATCTCCTTCTAATTTGTGGCGCATTTTCAGCACCGCTTTGGCCAGGTTACCGGCGACAAGAGGGTCTGGGGTCTTGCTAAACCGTGCCTCCGGCTCGGTCCAAACTCGCCCTTGTATCAGTACTGTGCACGCCGTCCTTTATGAAGGCGACTAAATGTCTCCGCATTTCCTCTACCTTGCCGTGCTTTTCCAATCCGAACACCGAAGCGATCATTCCAGTTCCTTCTTCCGACGTTGATCTTTTCATCTGTTGGAGTCCATTCCTATGTTTTTTCTTTGCTTTCTGATTTTTATTTTATTTTAATTTACGTTCTCTTAAAATATTCACCATATATTAATTTAAATTTTATTAAATAAATAAAATTAATTTATTTTTATTTAATTTAATTAATTAATTTTAATTTTATTTATTTATTTGTTTAATTTTTATTTCCGGGACGGAACCTCGAACATGTCTCCTAGCTGTGCCGGGACGAAACCTCGAACAAGCGATACCTCTTGTGATCCTACGACCTCTGTCTTTGTCAGTTTCTCACCTTTACTCATGAACTTATGGTTAGGTTTAGAGTCAATACTTAAATTTAAACAGTGTACAAATGATTTCACAACATGCCTCTTAAAAATACCTCGGCTCGTCACGCCATCCTTATAAACTCTTTCATTCGGGATAATCCTCGAGTGCCGCTCTTCTTGCCGTCCCGAAATTTAATCTCTATTCCTTTTCTTACACACATTTCCGCGCTTCTTGCCGGATCAAAAAAACTAACTCTTACACGTCCGCGCTTCTCGCCGGTCAAAAACTAATTCCTACTTTTTCCTTTACACGTCTGCGCTTCTTGCCGGTCCAAAACTAATTCTTTCACGTCCGCGGTCAACAACTAACTAATTTGCCTTTCGGTGGCTGAGCTGCAGCTTACGTCTGCTACCGAACTCCCCATAGCTTTCGCTTTCTACCATAAAGCTCTATGTAGCTCATCGCGACCCTAGTTACTGCAGGACTACTTGTTCAGCTCCATGCGTTCTTTAGTTTTCTAACACTTAACATCTAAGTTTTAATATTAATAATTGTTACTGAACTTGTGAGCTGGCGAGGGCCGATCCCAAACCATTATAAATATATTAAATTTAAAATTGTAAATTCGAATCACTTCACAATTTGTAATATTTAATGATAAGCAAATCCCGAAAGACTTCAGTTAAATGGTGCCACCAATACGAGAACGTATTATTTGACTTATTGAATTCAAATGTTTGGTGTTTAGGTCTGCATCAAGTCCTCTTCATATCTATAATAAACTCACCAAACCCTTCTTCCCACTTAATTTTGCCAATAACAGTGGACACTTAATAATGGAACCGCAGAATAAAAAATATATAAATGTAAGATATGTTGTGATTAGGGAATTGGGCTAGAAGACTGTCTTCGTCCGTTTTAAGCTGTTATGAAACGGTAAATAAGATTTGCGCATTCGGAATTCGAATAGAAGCTGGTCACGTGCGGACTCAAGCGGCAAGTCGAGAAAAGAGTTTCAAAACGACAAGGAGAAGAGTTAGGAAAAAGTGGAATCGACAATCTAAGAGTGAAAGGACTGAACGGAGTGTTGCGATTAACATATTAATAATTGGAAAGTAAAGGGACAGACGACGAAGAAGGAAACAAGATGAGAAATAATAGACGTAGAAGACAAGAGGCGAAATGAAGGCAAACGTAAGTTCCATTTGTTAATAAAGATAAAAAGAGAGAACATTTTTTTTATTTATATATAATATATGGCCGTGGCCCCGATCCCTTTCTTCCCTTTGTACTTTTTTGCCCACGCCAGAAGTACTGGGGACAAGCACATCGTAGGCGGCCGAGGTAAATTAGAGTCGCACTATTAACGTATTAACCAAAATTGCCAGAGCTGTGTCGATTTCTTCCCCCCGCCCTATTCACAGTGTCTCAGCAAAAATTACATATTTCTTGTAAAATTGAACCTGGAGGGACTGAGAAACATACTCCTTACAATGGATGCTTTCAAACTTCGATGCCAGCGTTTAATTAGTCCATTTGCTTGGGGGTGATATAGTGTTGTGCGCAAATGATTAATGCCGAGAAGTCGTGATAATTCAAGAAAAATCTTCATTGAAATTGTCGACCTTGATCCATAATGATTCGTACAAGAACTCCAAAGCGAGAAATCCATGTGTTGACAACTGTTTCTGCTTGTATACCCTAAATTGCAACTGCTTCTGACCACCTGGAGTAACGATCAATTATAGTTAAGCAATATCTGGACTGTCCAGATTATGGTAGTGGTCCAATAAGGCGCAGGTTAATGTGCTCAAATCTTTGCGAAGGCAGTTTGTATTGTCCATGAGGTGAATGGACGTGGCGTGTAACTTTTGATCTTTGACAGGGGATGCAATGTTTGACGAAGTTAGCTATATCCTTATAATATAAATATAAAAAAATATAAATACAACAATTCGCGACCGGATGTGCTATATTTGCGCTGGCCTTCAGTTAGTTTAATGCTGAAAAATTCCATTGGTTGGAATAACTTATCCACAATTTGATGTAAGACAGCACCTACGGCTTGTCGCTTGCGTCAGTGCTGAGTGAAAGATGTGCGGTGGATGCTGGGTCAACCGAAAGTTTTGCCAGAGTACGTTTGCATTCGTCGAGGTGATTAATACTCTCTTCCGTCCAAATGATTTGAGTCGTGTCGTTTTTCTTGTTGCCTGGTATCAGTTGAACAAGAAGAGCTTCATCCTCAATTGCATTTGTCGAAGTTCTTTGGCGACTTTTGGCAATAGAAATTGTTTTTACCTTGTCAGGTAAAGGTTTGATTTCGTGACACTCTACCTGATGACCTAAGAATTCGATCGATGTTTGACCGAAACGACATTTACTATGGTTTATAGTGCGATGATATTGATGAAGTCGTTCAAATATCTTTTGAAAGTGTTGTTCCATGTTCTCTGATGCTATGGCATTGTCGTCTATGTAGACGAAAACGAAATCGAAATCTTTCGCGGTATGCATATAGCGTTGGAAAGTTTGTGCAGCGTTGCACAAGCCAAACATGTGTGCAAACTCGAATAATCCAAATGGTGTGGTTATTGCCTTTGCGAATATCACATAGCTCGGAAGGAATCTGGCGATAGGCTCTGTTTAAACCGATTTTGGAGAATATTTTCCTGCCATAGAAAACATGAGTACAATCTTTAATATGTGGAAGCGGGTCTGGTACTATTTGTAAATTGAGAGCACGTGACTAGCGACTATAGTCACCTGATGGTTTGCAGACCATGTGCAATGGTGATGCATACGGACTTTTTGAAGGGCGGCAAACACATATTTTTGTTAGAAATCAAATTCGCTTTTAGCTGTTTGAAGTTTATCTTATTAGGTGAAGGTCCTGTTGTAACAATGCAGTGAGTAACATGGGAGGTGGTTGGTTTAGGTGCTGAGGCGTTCAGTACGGTGATATCTGTAAATTCTTCCAGAAGTTGAGCGAATTCGCAGGATTTTTTAAATATTTTAATTTCAGGTGACGATTGCAGAATGCAAAGGCCATGGCGTGTTTTATGTTTGACCGTCGATAAGTTTACCAATCCTTAAGCAAACAAGTAAATTGTAGTAATTTAAAAATCTGATCGTATAGTTGGGATTTTGGTGTCAGCGATGAGTAAATTCCACGTAAATGGACGGCGTAGACCAAGATCGAGCGTGAGTCGAGTTTCTCCAAATGATTTAACTTCAGTATTTTTTGCTGAAAAAAGTGAGTAGTTGTTGGCTGCAGAAAGGCGTCGATTTATTGTTGTAAAACGATATACTTTCCAGATTTTGTATCTGCAATGAATTAAGGATTAGTTGTCGAAATTCTTGAGATGTGAACTTTGAGTTGGGAACGGTTTTGGAAGGCATCTAAGGATTGTCCGCCGAAGTTGCCTTGCTGATCTTCGACGGTAGTATATTGATTTTTGTGTTTGCGGTGATAAAAGAGCATGGAACATTGCAATGTTTTGCATCAGTGCCATACTTGTCGTGATACAGGCAAAGTTTTTTGTTTTTTAACTGCATGCGGCTGCGATTATTGTTGCTAATTGAGTGATCTCGGGTACGGCTGCTCTTACCCTTTTTGTTGTTGAGGAGTTTTCCGAGTTTGCTATTGGTTTAAGCACCCTGTAATTGTTATCGAGCCGATATTTTCTCGATATTTGTAAAGCGGTCTTTATTTGCTGTAGAAGAACCATGGTTGTTGGATGATATTACTGCCATGTAGCTAGATGTGGCTTAAAGAGTCCATTGCAGCATCACCGGCTATAGCAAGTTGCGATATTGGTATATTGCTTTCCAATTTACCAACGATAACTGCTCGAGCAGCAGGATGAAGGCGATTAATCCAATAACGACGTACAACAGTTTCATCATTGGTACCGATTATTTGCTGTAGTTGACTGAATAAATGGCTCGGTCGTCCTCCAAATTGGATGCCCGTTGCAAGTTTGACCAGACGTGTCATCTCAGATTCTGCAATTTTGGCTACTATCGCATGTTTAAGTGTTGAATAAGGATTTGCTCGTTACGGACGAGATCATGAACTTGATCTAAATATTTGGGATCGGCATATGCTATAACAGCTGCGTACTTTTCGTGTTCGTTATGCGAATATAAAGCTTGTAATTGGAACCAGCTTTCAAATTTAGTGAAAAATGTCAATATTGGTTAATGAATTGAGTTGCGGAAACGGTATTTTTCCAAACATTGAATTTACATTGTTTGTATTTTCAATACTGTTGTTAAAAATTTGCTCGATTTGTTGCGCTCTAAAATTATATTCTTCTTCAGCCATTTATGAATATTGTCTTTGTCACCACAGTTTGAAATTCGGTATATGTTAATATGTATGTACGTGTGAGTATTTTGGTGCTCCGGTATGCAAAATTGCGCGTTGCAAATAGTCAAGGGTCACCAGTTGATGGTGATTTTTTATTTTGGAGCTCCGGTGGAAAATTTCCGCGTTGCAAATGTTCGGGGGTCACCAGTTCATGGTGAATTTTTTATTTTTTGGCGCTCCGGTGGGAAAATATGGGGTTGCAAATAGTCGAGGGTTACCAGTTTATGGAAGGATTATTGATACCCCATAAGTTAGGATTAGTTTTCCCTAGTCCTGTGGTCCATATCACGTTGACGGACAAGTCATTAAACATAAAGCAGTTTACACATCTACAAAATAGAATATTTATTTCTATATACGTGCGCGTGCACATTTGGCGAGGATCGGAAGCAGAAAGGTAAACGAGCTTTAGTGTGACCCTATTAAGTGAGGCAGAAATACATAAGAATATCGATTACAATATCGTTTGTAATTTTCACCTGGACGTGTCAATATATTGCCACCAGAGTATCTATTTGTTTTAGTTAATGCATTGTGAACTAATGTTAACGGAGCGGACACCCGACTGCAACGTACTTATTTATTTCTGCATTAAAATAAAAAACAGGGCGCTCTAGTGCTCGAAACATATGCACACACACACATTCTGCAAGCTGTACGCTTTGGACTGGAGTAAACAAAAAAATATAAAATATTATTGACCCTGTGTCACTACCTCTTATAATCTTCAAAATATATAAAAAATAAAGAAATAATATCGATATTTATTAAAATTAAGGTCGTGATATAAACTAACAATACTGTAATTTAATTTAAGCTGAGTAAAGTGTGCAGCATGCATCTTGTATGTGCATGTGTGATTTGTAATATGTAGGTATGAATATAAAGGGGTTTGAAATGTATGTGACAACTCTCACGGTTCATAAAAAAGTATGTTTGAAGGATGGGTATATCAGAAAGTAATCTCTATTCACATGAACAGTACAATATTGTTTTTCTTAAACGAGTCAAGAATAAAGTTAACAATTCGAATGAGTTACTCAGGCTTCCCATGATGCGGACAAAATCCAAATTGGAAGTCTAGGATAGTTTCGTTTTCATCAAGGTAAAATCGTCTTATAAAAATGAGGTGTTTAACGAAAGTAGGGAAGAACGATTAGAAAAAAGACATCCGTCGAAAATTTGAAGCAATAATAAAAGAAAAGATTCTTGCAGTGTTTTGACGAGCTAGCCATCAATGTTTTCTAACCCTAGATCTTTTTTTGCGTTTCAGAATATGAATAAATATCTGGGCTCAATTTGAAGTCTGGATCGCTAAGAATAGCAAAAGTAACAACATCGGTTAAAAAACTAAATGGTTTAAATCTTTCGTATAAGCCATCGGAAAAAATGGCGGTCCTGTCCTTGTCAGAGCGACTCTATCTAGATCGTGCGGAAAATTTAAATTCGGCGGGTAAACTGCCACAGGGTTTATTGGGGTCGGCTCTTTCTGCCCGTTTTCAAGCGGAATTGTCCCTAGGGCCAGTCACTGGCGTTGCAAGTTGCGTTTCTGACTCAGAAACCGCGTTCAAGTAAACCATGCTTCTTCGGGTATGTTGTACATTTATTTTATTTTCTTTCACCCTCAATACACCAACAAACGGCAGTCAAACGCACTTATACCTCAGTCTGAGCCTGAAGTTTAGCCATATAGACGGGCTTGTGGACAGCGATGTTCGTTTTGGGTTCCTCAGTCGTGAGTTTCATGTCGTTCCATCTCTTCTTAGCAGGAGCCGACTTCTTGACAGCGGCTTTCTTCGGGGTTAGATCGTTGTAAATGGCCTGGTGGACTTTCTTGTAGATGTCCTCAATGTTATCGCCACCGATGCCCAGCTTGATGTAATAGCTGTACTGACGCTTGAAAGCCATCGGCGTTGAAGCTCTTGGTCTCCGCAGAGTAGCCACAGAAACAGCTTACCAAAGGATGTTCAGACCACCATCGACAGCAACCTTCATGGCGTCGAATACATGGGCACCGGTGGTTGTGCGTGCCAAACCCATATCCAAGTAGCAACGGAATGCGCCTGGTCCCTCATCCAGGGGCTGAATGTTGAATTCCGTACAAGGAGTCCAAGCTTATTTGTTGAGCAGATAACAAGCGACGGAGCAGACATAGCAGCAGGCATAGGCGTTTTAAGCGGTAATGTCTTTGTCGGACAGACGCACAATTAAACGGTTCTTGGGCGTGTTGTCCTTATTCCAGGAAAGTAAGTGGTCGTATGAATAGTATGTAGGGGAGCCAGTAGCACAAATGTTCCAGTTCAAGCGTTTAATAATGTTATCGAGTGTTCTGCCTCTGTTACAGGATCTGCGGTAGCCCCAGAAGCGATAATTCGCATTCTAGTGGCCCGCAGCTCGGATTCAGACATATCACTATTCTGGAAGGGCCGTGCGCAAGTAACAAGACGCAACGACAAAATCGACATAAGGGAAATTAATGTTGATGCCATCAATCTGGCCTTGATGATTAACACACATCACATCAAGTACCCTGATAAGCGAAAGTAGGATCAGTTTGAGAGGCGCGATTCCGAGACACTCATGATGTCCACTCCTTCATTACTGAAAAATGGTCTAACAGTGATTCGTACATTATCGTGCTAAAATGAAGGAACGCATACTTCGAATTAATTTTATTTGTTTTGATCAGTTAAGATTTGGCAAAGGCATTATTTCAAATATATGAAAAACAAAATATTTATTCAAAATATTTAGATTATACAAACATTGGCCACCGACGTAATCCAGTTTATTTTTCTCTTGCAGTGACTTGAACATGTGCATTCTGCTCTATGCAAATTTCAGGTGTATGATCTCCTATTCAATAGTCAAGCCGTTATTATAGCAAAATTGAAGTACGACACATATTGACCCCTCAATCAAAGAATAACCAGAAAATTAGAGGTTTTTTTTTACCAACATTGGTTGTTTATTTCAAATATCTATATCTACTTAATTCTATAGGAATTTCAATATTGGTTTTAAATAACAAATAAGTAATGCCTATATCATCTTGAAATAATTGTCATTGCAACGGGTAAAACTTTTTGCAGGCTGCTTGGTGATGAGCTAGGAAGAATGGACACATACGTATCATCGGCTTGAACAATTTTTTCTTCCACAGTGTCGTCAAAATGCCAATTTTTTTATTAGCCAAAAACAATAGCATAAGAGCAGGCAAATGTATTAATGAAAATCGAAACAGCTTACGGGAACTTCCACTGTCGGATTTGTAGTTGAATTTATATGCTGCAAAATAAATGTAGAACCATAGTTAAATATTGACAAACTCATATCGATTTAATTATGCCTGTAAATCAAAATGTAAGCGCTGACTGACTAATGGTCACACACAAACTATATGAGCTATGAAGACGCGAGTTTAGACACAAAATTTTGGCAATTTTGGCAACTCACACTCCCGCCCACAAATTACAAAAATCGTTTTTTCCCAAAATTACAGTTCGGTGATTTCCGATTTGAGACTACTATAATTATTGATTATAATCAACAAGACCGATTGTTTTTTGCAACTGCATGTAACAGTCAAAAGGAGACTTATTCGATCACAAAGTATATATATTCTAGGGCGAGTCAATCCGGAGTTGATCTAGCCATATCCGAATGTCTGTCTGTATGAACGCGTTGATTTCAGAGATTACAAAAGCTAGACTGCTGAACTTGGACTTTTATAGTTCGTGTACACTTTACGCAGATCGTTTATTTAAAATTTTCGATAACTCGTTTTTTGAGAATATCTCAGAGACTATAAGAGCTGGAGCACCACACACACATGTACAAACATAATTGTCTTTGGTTGAGGGTATGGTCTAGCGGGCACTCCCGTCTAGAGCCTCTCACTTATTTTTAATTTTGAGCTGGGCAAAAGAGTTTTAATGAAATTTCAGTCTTGTTTTTGAAGAAATTATAAAATATAAAATAAGGGCGCTGAACCCAGGTGCGAACCATAAATGTGAAGAAGGAGATTTGAATGCATATTACGAGAGCTTGGAGCTGAGATAAGTCGGGCACTCCCAACTAAATAACATTGACTTGTTTTCTTCTATAATATTACAATTAGATTATTTAATAATGCCACTGCCATGACTAGCTGTAAATAACTCAAGGAAGGAGTTACTATGTTCAAAATGTTTTAACTCTATCTTCCTTTATTGGAGCGGTGCATTTGTTTTT
This sequence comes from Drosophila robusta, assembly GCA_035043565.1. Taxonomy (NCBI): domain Eukaryota; kingdom Metazoa; phylum Arthropoda; class Insecta; order Diptera; family Drosophilidae; genus Drosophila; species Drosophila robusta. Next base: position 162,546 of record JAWNMW010000571.1, read on the forward strand.
CGTATGCAGAAAGTGCAAATAAATATGTATTAGCTTTAGAAGTATACAAGAAAATGTTAGAAAACACGTGAACGTGTTTTAACCATACAATGTTATCCGAAATTTGTTTTTACCTTAAAATGGCACGCGGAATGCATTCGACAACTGAAAAGTGTCATTTAATAATGAGTTTAAATCGACACCGAAACACTATCATCTACTTTCTTAGTGTAATTTATACACTATATTTATACACTATATAATGAATACAAGAATGTACATAGTATAATGTAAGATGATAAATGTATTTAACAGCCTAACCTAGCCTATTTAAGCCTAACTTTAACAGAACAATAAGGCATTCTGAGTATGAAAACCAAGAGAAGCAGACGTATATCGGCTAATTTCGGCTAACAGAGCAAACTGTTGCTTCTGACTACTTCAACGATAAGATAGCAGTACACATAACAATCGACGGAATCATAAAAGGAATCCCAGACGATAATCTACGCAGACTGGCGCACATGCAATGTTTCGCAGTTCCCTTTCGCGTGCTGCAGGCGTTCGAAAAGATTACGATGCCTAGAAAAGTCATGCCAAATATGTTCACCGGCTCGATGCTATAACTGCAATTCATTGGGTCATCTCGCAGCAGAGTGACGTAAGCCCCGACGTGACCGAGGAGCATGCTACGGACGCGGAAGTTTGGAGCACCAGGTGTCACACTGCGTTGACAGAAAGAGCAAGGTATATAATGAATACCAACAATAAGCCCAATAAGTTTTATTAAAATATCAAACCTTAGAGAAATATTACAAGGTAAACTAAGTAACGACGGAAATGCAATTTTAACAAAATAAAAACAAGTAAGAACCTTGCAGTCTGACATAACCAACTGCGTATACTCGTTCCCAGTACATATAAATTATTTTTATTTTGGAAGAATATAAAATTTTTAAATTTCGTAGGGGTTGAGGTAGGCGTGTCCAACATTTCTTGGCTCGATCTTAAGAGGTCACCCAAACACTGACTGCCAAATTTGGTGAATCTAGTTTTAAAATTGTGGGAGATAGATTTTCGCGGTTTGTGGGGGCAGGAGGGGGCGTGGCTGGGAATAGGCTTTCGCGCTTTGCGGGGGCGGGAGTACCCGTATTCAAAGGGGGTGACCACCAATCTACCTTAAACAATTTGGTGACTCTAGCTCAAAAACTGTGGGAGATATAGCCATTTCCGATTTGTTAAGGCGGGGTGGCTGGGGGCGTTCTAGTGGGCATGTCCGAGATATTAAGATCGCAATCTTGTAGTGAGGTCATGCCAAATTTGGTGACTAACTTTAATATTGTGGGAAATATTGAGCTTTTATCGAATTGCGATTTGAGGTGCATCGACATGTTATCGATTTGCCAGCCTCCCAGTGGGCGTGGCTCAAAACATCTTAACACTTTGTCTGAAGCAGATAAATACAAGTATATAACCAAAATAGCGCCGAAAAATATTGCGTTCATGCGGACAGACATTGCACATAACGTATTACTAGTTTCACTTCGTGATCGGGTATAAAAATCTGGAAAATTTGGTCCAAATCTTCTATTTGCCCGCAACTTAACTGAACCAATTCCAACCAAAGGTAGTATTATTCAATATTAATTAAGAAAGCACAAAAAAAATTAATTACAAAAATGTCATTAAAAACAAGAATATTGAGGAAAAGCTTTGTGTAAATGCTTTTGAAGCAAATAAAATGTGTGTAAATACTTTTGACAACTGATAGGCATCTATTCTTTTGCTTATATTTTAGTTATATTAACTGTTATTTCTTCCAATTTTTTTCATTTACTTCTCACTATTTTTGTACATGTTTATCTACACTAAACTACAATTAACTTAATAGTACTAACCCATAAAGCGTGCCAAAGTTCACACTTATTTTAACTTAGTATATTTGTATTTTCCATATAAACTTGAGTCTACATATTCGCCTAATCGAACATAGAATATTCGGTCTTGCTTATTTCAAAACCACACATGCCCACATTTGAATGTCTGAACCCTAACAATTTACGCTATGCGTTGGTCACCAATCAGTCAGAGCAAACTATTTTTATTATTAAGATGGGTTTTTCCATATTTTGCACTTACCTAGATAACAGAAGTATGCATTTAAAGGCAATGTTTCCAAGGCAAACCAATAATTCGTAACATCAACAAAGGGTGCTACTAATGACAGTCCGCCAATCGCGAATGAATAACGTAATGCGGTACGGCGACAAAGCTCCGGGTTGGTAACAGCCATCATACGATAACCAGCTCGTGAATAATCCGGTCGTAGATTCCATGAAAGAGCATTGAAGTGCGGGAACTGCCAAGCGTACAAAATTCCAGCTAGAATCATTGCGCCCACATCTAGACTTCCAGCGCAACCCGACCACCCCATAAGTGGGGGTATTGCTCCAACAACTGAGCCAACCCATGTGTTGGCAATACTAATGCGTTTCATCGGTGTGTAAATAGTTGTGTATAGAAATAGGTTTCCAGCACCCAAGGCTGCGGTTAGCCCGTTGACTCCAAAATACAACATACACAATCCTGTTGTTGCTGATACAAAAGCAAAACTAACTGCTTTAAGCGGAGTTATTTGACCAGTAACCAACACACGGTTTTTTGTTCTAGACATTTGTGAATCAAAAGGAACTTCATGGTACTGGTTTATAGCGTTCGCCGCTGCTGAAACTAACCCTGTTCCCAATGTGCACATTACAAATGTGGTTAAGTCAAATGCAGCAGGGGCCATAGCATATCCTCCCATTGTTGTTATAACAACTAACGCTGTTGAGGAATATATATTAAAATATTTTAAGAACGTTTTGGTTAAACTTACATGTTAGACGAAATTTTGAAAGTTTCTTATATTCATTAATCGGGCTCCTCATATATGAATATGGACTCGGCATCCATGGATGAAACTCCACTGATATTTTATGAGTTCTGGCTTCTTCCTGATTATCGAGTATCCGAGAGTGATTTGTCTCAGCACATGGCATTGAATTTTTTTCCGTAAGTAATTTAGAATTTGAAGGTCTTGCGATTGTAGAAAACTAATAGTAGTATATTACTTTTTCAATGTCGGCACATTGCATAACACTTTTCAATCTTACCCGAATCAGATTATTTTCCGCAAAAAATGGCTGAGTTGATAAGCACTCGAGAGAACTTAGTTTAAATAATGTACGAAACATATTGTACTTATTTATATCCTAGAGGTTTGTTTAATATTTATATCATTTTTCTCAAGTAATATTGTCACCCCTATCTTTAAAGTTACATTGAAATAAACATACCGCTTCGTTTTATCATATATGTATGTATGTCACAAATAGAGTTGTATCGAATCGTTCTGAATCAGTTCGATTGAACTACTCACTAAACTGAACGAAAAACCTACGTGCAAATGCGTCACATTATTGCATCATTTGATTTCGGCCAGAGAATGGTTCATATTGCACGGCAATCTACAGAAAAGATATCGAATTGACAATTAATTTATTTTTCGAATAACGATTTGTCATTTGATTAAGTCATTAAAGAGAAAATAAAACGATGTGGCACCACTTGTTCTAACATAAAACGCAACCAGATTTTAGCTCCAACATAAAATATATTTATACTCGTTCACGAAGTGAAACTAGTATATTGGTGCAATTTGTGCAATGTCCGTCATGCTGTCCGGACGAACGCTCTATTTTTCGGCGCTATTGAAGATAGAGATGAAATTTTGTATATATACTTGTAGTTATCAGCTTCAGACAGTGTTATGATTTTTGCGCCACGCCCACTGGGAGGCTAGCAAAGCGATAACATGTCGACACTCCCCAAATCGAAAATCGTTTAAAAGTGAATATTTCCCGCAATATTAAAGTTAGACTCGCCAAATTTAGTATGTAGATTGCTGGTGACCTTCTCCAAAAAGTGCGACATTAATTTCCTGGCCACGCCAATCACAACGCCCCAGCGCCGCCGCCTTAAAAAATCGGAAGTGGCTATCCATGCATAGTTTTTGAGCTAGGCTCCATATTTGGAATATATATTACTGGAAAGCTCCCTCAAACATCACAGAAAAAATGTTCTATATTTTTTCAAAATGATAATAACAACTTCTGTCTACTGTGAACGAGTATTACGCAGTCAATTTTTTGCACATCTTCTTCCCCAACAACATTGAAAATAATTGAAGAAAGTGGCTGAGGGACTTTTAATACTCGTTCACGAAGTGACAAGCCAATGTATATGGTTTTGTTCAATGTCCGTTATGCCGTCCGACCGCCTGTCCCTCTTGCAGTTATCTGTCAGACAATATGTTAAGATTTGTATACCACGCCCACTGGGAGTCTGGCAAATAATAGCTTTGATAACATGTCGATACACCTCTAATTGCAAATCGATAAAAGGTGAATATTTTACACAATATTAATGATAGCATCACCTTTCTGCCCTGCGAATCTCGAAGATCGATATCTCCTACAATTTTAAAGCTTAAGTCATTAAATTTAGTACACAGCATTCGAGCATGCCTCTTAAGATCCAGGCGAAATATGTTGGCCTCGCCCTACCCCGCCCCTACGAAATACACAAATGCTCTATTTTTCTAAAATAATAATAGTAACTAATGTGTACTGTGGTCGAGTATTACGCTGTCGCTGTTCGCACATCACGCACATCAGCGGCAAAACAAGCAACATATTTAACTAATAAAAATTAATTGAACATTAATCGGTGCCAAAGCGTTCCCGCCCAACCTGTGGTGCTAACAGATGGTTAAAACACACCACTCTCAAACTTCAGATTCCAAATGGTATTTAGCCAAACTGTTATAAGGTTCCGCTCACCTCCGTCAACATAGTTTACGCGCTCATTTGCAAAATAAACACAAAAAAAGCCTTGAAATATGCACCGAAATCAAAATTATTTAGAGTGCTCGATTTAGTTTTAGTAGTAGCATTCACATTAGTAATACAATTTTTATATTATGTTTTATTATTTTAAAAATGTAATTCCCATGAGAATCGGTGGTAAAGTTAGCTAAAGCTTCAGGGATCTAGGCTCTTTCTTTCTAACCCAGACCGCCGACCGGACAATAGTGCTCACAAAGAAAAAAAAATTAAATTACTCGAAAAATTGCATATATTTTTATGAACATCAATTAAATTATACCATACCTAAGCAAATAAAAAAAAAACAGGTAAGAACGTTGTAGTCGGACGTTACCGACTGCGTATACTCGTTCACAGTACATAGAAGTTATTAGTGTTACTAACCAGCCATGACCAGCCAACCTTGAAAATTTGGTGACTTTAAAACTGTGGGAGACATAGGCTTTCGCATTTCGCGGGAGCGGGAGTAGGCGGGGTGGCTCTAGCTCAAAAACTGTGAGAGTTATAGCCATTTCCGATTTTTTAAGGAGAGGTAGCTGGGGGCATTCTAGTGGGCGTGGCCGGAATATAAAGTTCGCAATTTTGGGAAGAGGTCACCAGGAATCTACATACCAAATTTGGTGACGCCAACTTCAATATTGCGGGAAATATTGAGCTTTTATCGACTTTCGATTTGAGGTGTATCGACATGGCATCGATTTGCCAGCCTCTCAGTGGGCGTGGCACAAAAACTTAACACTGAAGCAGATAACTACAAGTATATATCCAAAATTTCAGGTCTCTATCTTCAATAGCGCCGAAAAATATTGCGTTCATCCGGACAGACGGACGGGCAGCATGACGGACATTGCACAAAACCAATATACTAGTTTCACTTCCTGAACGAGTACAAAAAAAGCAAGAAAAGCTGTCAGGTTTGACAGATTTTGCATCAAAGTTGGAAAACGTAGTTGTTTTTGCGTTATAATGTGTAGTGACGGAAGTAAAATCGGTGAACTGTTGGATTAAAAAAAAAAAGAAGGAATTTATGAAATGCAAAATGGTCACAGTATTATTTGTGAATTAAAATTTTTGTGCGTATTTTTCCAATTCCTCTTTTAAACCAGAAAAGGAATCATAAATAATATTCTTCAGACAACCAACAACAAAAAACACTACACTCTCTTTATCCACGCAGCATAATTCTCTGAATCGGATCACGATAAAACCGTGAGTCTGTATTATGCCATTTACATTTTCTTAAATTGCTGATCTTGATAAGAACTATTAATAATGCCGAAATGATGCCTATTCAAAAGCGAGTTTAGTGAACATCCGGCTCTCTGAAGCGTGAACTCCACAAACTCCACAGCTGTTAAACGCTACCGTTCGAATTTTTTTTTGTTCTTCTTTGGCTTGTCCGCGGAGCTGTAATTACTAAATCGCCGACGCGAGCGAATTACAAACACAAACAAATATATAATTTTTTGTTGTCCGCATTAGCGAAATGGCCCGTTTGTGTGCTTACACATACTTATACATATCTTCTATGCATCTTCTTTTCTCAATTTTCTTCGACACTGAAACATGAAAAAAAAGGTTATAGTAATCATATTTTACTTAATAATTTTGCCACTATCATTAATAATTAACATAATATTTTAGTTTGAAGAGGATAAAAATATCTTCGATCTAATACCCCTTATTTTTGCTCTTAGTTAAGATGTCGTGTATAAAATTAGTTATTTTCTTGATAATACATTTATAATGAGTTTCACTTAAATTTCTTTAATTCCGGATATCATGTCTGCCAGTACTGAACTAACGAATTAACCCCTAGTGCGCGTAAAATATCGAGTTTATATATTTTCAGCACATACGAACATGGCAGGGTGGGGAATAAGACCGCTAAATTATACCTTAGTTGTGGGCTTCCTTTCTACCCACAACAGCACGCAAATTTATTTAACAACTTCATAATTAGTTGTATGAGCAGTAGCGAATGCGGTCTCCAGTCTAACACACTCCATAAGCCGATGAGACAGAGCCGGATACCAGCACGTGCAGACATAACATACTATTAATATACCGCGCGGAATACAGATGGACGACAAAACACGTACATATACATGACCGTTAACACGGCGCTGCACCCTTTGAGACACGACACGTAACATGCTTTGTATTAGACGTATGTATGTTTGCCTTAGCTTAGCAACGTCGACTGTACTTTGCCATAATTTAGCCGTACTGTGCCCAAACACATATACATAGAGCTTTTCCGATTCCGTTGAATAGAAAATGATCGGATTTATTTGATTCGTCAGTGTGCGTGAATATATTGGCGCGTTTCACATAATTTGGCTGTTAAAATTTGGCTAACAATTTCGACTGCCACTAACGATATTCGGAGATTCCAATGTAACAAATCAACGTCTCCTGCAAAGCTAAAGAAAATGCACGATCATCTGAATTCTAGACAGACACAAAAAACACTGGAAACCGCTTCTAATTGTCAATGTTACCTTATTTTTAAAATAGAGTAAGCCCGATAAGTCGTTCAAAGTAACCATTAATATTATACTTGTTACTTAAAGTATAAAATACTTATGTGACGTTTCGATAATTTGTTTACAAATAGACATTTGCGCATAGGATGAAATCTGGAAAATTAAAGAGAAATTTTTGGCTAACTGCTGAAATTGAATGTATGCTTAATTTAATAAAAGAAGTAAAAGTGGCTCAAGGATCTGAACACACCACTACAACACACAATACGTTTACTCAAATTGCTAGCAAAATGAAAAGGCATGGATTTCCAAACAAATCACCAACTCAAGTCCGTCGAAAATGGTTTCAAATGAAGTCTGCATACCTATGTTATAAAAAAGGAAACGTCGATCGCCTATTTTTAATACCTGAAAAATTTCGTAGTGTTATTGCTCAATTTGTAGAAAATGGTAGTAAAATACGACGTTTTCCCCTGACGACACCACCGGCCAATGAATCTCTGAAGATACAGGCTCAAAGTAAATAACAAACATTATTCAATGCACAAACTATATTTGAATTGCTTGTATATTTTTATATTTGATTCTTAACTTATTGCAGCGGTAAAACCAAAATCAGCTATCGATTCGTTTCTGGGCCAATTAAAAGAGAATAACAAAATATTAATTGCAGAATTCAACAAATGCGAGGCTTCACTTTTAAATTATGAGCAAAAATGTCAATCAATGCGAGATAACAATCTAATTAAATATATTACTTACTAAACCCTTAATTTATTGTCAATGAAATCAATATTATCGTTAGTTAATTGAGGCATCGGTAGGGATATACAAAAAAGTACATTAAACTATAAAATTGCATTAGGTATGTATACAGTGATGGAAAAAATAATAGAAACGGCATGCATTTTTTATGTATATACATACATACATATACATGTATGTATATGTGCATCGCCTAATTAAAAACTCCGAAATTCAGTTCGTTTACGCTCTTATTACATAAAATGCAGAATGTGCCTAATCCCTGCCTGTATGTGTGACATTTGTACTAGAGATCTTCATGGCTTCACTTTTAATTAACTTAAATTCAATTGGATGAAGTCGAATGTAATTGAATTGAGTGAGTCCGAGGCACATAAAGAACTTTATATCGATGTGACTGTGTGTTGAGCTGGACAGTATTCGGCATTAGTGAAGTGAGTTAGAATAAAGTGTTAAAATCGAAATAAAAAATTTGACATAGCCGATAACAGTCGAATTACTCGAATTATTTGTCTATTATCTTATTTGATTTGACAAAAGGGAGCACTTGTAGAAGAAAACAAGTAAAAGGCTCTAGTCGGGAGCGTCCGACTGTTTTCTTACATTTCAGTCCCCTTGCATTCATACACACATATGCACAGGTTCCTGTGCTTAGCCCCTATGGAAACTAAATTCGTGTATAACTTCTGAACTATGAGCATGATCTTAATGCAATTTTTAGGGCATTGAAATGTATGTGCAAATCAAAGCTCAAGTCCGTATGTCAGTTTTTCACATTTCTGCATATATGGCCGAATGAGCGAATGAGGGGTATCCAAAACCCAAAAAATATTCATTACCTGCGTATGCTTCACGCGAACACATTGTACCAGATTTGGTCGCTCTAGCTCGTATGGTTTCTAAGATATGCTCAAAAATCGAGTCAAAAAAGAGATGAGATATCGATGATTTGAAATAAACATGATCTGCGTATGGTGTACACGAACTTAAATAGTCATACAAACGGACGGACGGACATGGCTAGATCGACTCGGCTATTGATGCCGATCAAGAATTTATGTAGATACTTTATGAGGTCGGAGACGCCTAATTGAATGAGTGGGAATGAGAGGTTATTTTCGAATAAACTTGAATGTCTACATTTTTATATCCTGAATGAAAAGTAATGTAAAGTTTTGTTTAGCATTTATTTTGCTTATTACTTATTAATTATTTTAAATACTATGTAAATATATTTGATTTATGTTTGATTGGAGAATCAAAATTGTTTTTGTTTTCTAGTTTGGTGGCAACTAGGAAACGTTTTTACCTTATTAAGTTCCTAGCATCTGAAAAACTTCTTTCAGAAGCCGCGCTAATCGCTGGAACACGACATATATTGCAACTTTTTTTATGCAAAACAGAAAAAAAATGTTTTTGCATTTTCCACCAAGATAGACAATCGAAATTGGCTGTCGATATTACATTAATGTTTGAATATAATGGTCTACCCTGTCTTTATTTTTGTCAATTTGGTGGCATTCCATATATTCTGAATATTTGTTGTCAGCTGAAGCTTATTCTGTGTCGTAAAAAATATTGTCAATAAGAAAAGAACACTTAATTAAATAGTTATGATTTCCATTTCAGTAGATGAAAATTGATACAATTTGTTTCTGGTTGGACAAAGAAATTGGACTATGTTGTGATATTTTATTTATTTTAGTTAAATTTGGAAGTACTTTTAATAAAATTTGGCTTAGTTTCGCAGATTTAAATTATTTAATAATATCAAAATTGTTGCTATTTGTTTATTTCCTTTTACCACTGCTTCGCTTCTCTGAAACCCAATATAACGTTCTCTTACTGAATTAAAACTTAATAGTAAAGTGCAAACACAGCATGCCCAATCTCATGTAGGTGTAAAGCGAAACGAGTTACCGTAATGGCAATATGAACATATGAGTGGACCCAAAAAGGTAATTATTACATTTTAAACAAGGGGCTCTAGTCGGGAGCGCCCAACTAGAGGATATCCTCAACCCACATATATTTCAACCCCTTGCATTCATAAACGCACTAAGGAAACAAAATTCGTGAATAACTTTTAAACTAAGAGCATGATCGTAAAATGTCGATGTAATTTTTACTGCGTAATAAGAGCATTTAAATGTATGTACAAACCAAAGTCGGAGTCTATAGTATTTCGTTTTCATATATGGGGCGAGTGGGGGCAGGTATCCAAAAAACCAAATATTCTGAAGCTGCGTATCACGCGCACATGTCGAACCAAAATTGGTGGTTTTAACTCTTATAGTCTAGGAGATATGCTTAGAAAACTAAAAAAAAAGTCTCAATCGATTTTTATCGATATTAATGAAACGGTGCAAAATATCGAAAAAAATTATACACATATTGCGTATTGTATTACAAAATCTTTAGTCGTTTAGTTTGAGTCTGTAGCTTTTGTAGTTTCCGAGTTTTTGCTTTCATACAGACGGACAGACGAACAGACGGACCGGGCTAGATCGACACAGATCGCCGTCCTGATCAAGAATATGTATATTTTATGGGGTCTGAGATTCGTCGTTCTAGGGCAGCAGAAACATCGATGGTCGGTCCATCGACTATTTCGACATCGATAGTTTCAATTATCGACACATCGATTTTCTATTATCGATATATTAAATATTTGGGCAACAATTCAAATAACATAGAAAGTAAAAAATGAAATAATATCAATGCCTTATTGTGAAAATAAATAAAGAATTAATATCCAAAGATATTTAAAGTAAAATAACAAAAATAATGACTTCATTTCTTAAAACTCATCAAACGTTTTTATAAAACTATGAAGAACATTGTCCATTTTTTTAAGGTTTCAGCAAAGATCTTTTATCGCTTATAATATCCCTAGCTTTACGAAGGTTCGCTCCGACTCCGTAGAACTCGCCGGGATACACAAGAATTTTGTCGCGCACTGCGTTAGAACATCAAATTGTTCCTTATTATTCTGTAAGGAAGTTAACGATTAGAAATTTTAAGTAGTTATCTAAACACAGTTACCTTCCAGTATTCGAGCGAATTCGCTTTTTGCGATGAATTCCGATGCTCCAATTACCAATTACAGGCACTGTTTTAACAGCCGACGTGTTCAGGGTCGCTGCTTCGAATGGCTCCAATAGGGTGCACAGTTCTTCAATTATGCAAAATTGGTCTTAACTTAAGGCGCGTTTGAAATCTTCAGTAAAACAAAACAAATTGATTCTCTTGTTAATATAACTCTTTGGAGCATATGTAAAGCGCTGATTCATCGTATAGACACTTCCTGGGTTTATTTATTGTTTGCTCATTCTTCAATTTTGCGTAGGCAATCGAGCTGCTTTTGAAATATGCCACAACACGTTTTGTGCAATTTAGGACCTCTTTAACATTATCTCGTACCAACGTTTCTTCAACTACCGGATATAACTACTGTGCAAAACAAGCCAGATGTTTTTTTATGTAAAAAATCGCATGCCTTAACCGTGGCTGCTGCGTTGTCTGTCACAATCGTTTGAATTTGATTTGAAATAGCCCATTCACTGCAAATTGCCTTTAAAGTTTCAACAATATTTTTGCTACAATGATGTCCAACAATCCGTTGTTATTGAGCAATATTTAATAGCACTGAGCTTGCTTTTTAATTTCAAAGCATAATACATATTCTTTGTATGCATATGTTGCAGAGTTTTGCGTCTGGGCAACGAATAAACTATTCTTCTACACGCCGACACCATCTAAGATGCTATATTGATATATATCACATGCCAGTATTTCAGCAAGCGCCTTATCCAAAAGTGTCTTTTTTAACGATGTGGCGCCGTATATTTTATATCGTACTATGATCTCGTCAATTTTAGGCGAACTTTCAGAACTCACATTTATGTTGACCGGATGGACACGCTTTAAATGTTCTAGCATATTTGTCGCTAGTAATCTACTTCGTCCCACATAGCCGGCATGTAGTAAACATTTTGTTCTTGCATTTATCAAAATATTTCTAAACTTCAGAAATGCATTTCTTGCGTTTGCAAGTAGGTTTAATCAATATTAGCAGAATATGAAGTCGCAGCACGATCTTTATCTAAAATGCAATAAAATTAGGAAAAATAAGGATACAACTGCTGAGGCTCTTACTTGATGCGATCAAGAACTTATCCACCACTACACTTAACCTAAACAGAGAAAATAATGCAATTCTTGAAATTTGATTTTCTTACAAAGTACTTACATGTGCTTAGCGTCTCACTATAGTATGATGTGACTGGGTGTTTAAGATGGCCTCCACATCCAATGTGACGGTGAAAAAATCCTCGAATGTTAATCGGATATTCATTAAGCTGCGATTCACGAAAATCTTGGCAGCCACTTCCCAAAAAGCGGTGCTCTAGGGTAGATGGAACAAAAATTTATAAATTGGTTAGCGCAGATACTAACAATTGAACGTTGACTTTCTTTTTTGAAGAAGAAGTCACGCATATCATTAAACTGGTTGCTCACTCCATTGACAGGACACGTCGAGCGATCATTCGCCTTAAAGAAGCCAGAAAGACATCTGTTGACAAATCGGACATCACTTCAACATGAACTGCCTTTGTGGCAAAATATACAGAGATAGCAAAGTAGCTCTTACAAGGTCTTTGTCTCGGATGCGAAGGTAGTGATCCAGAGAAATTCACCTCGCAGTGCGCAAACGGTTTCGAGACGGTTACTGGGGACTAATATTTTATGTTTCTGGGATTGAATGTTTCTGTGCTTCTGGAAGTCTTGCCAACTCGAGACGGCCACTAACCTTCAGCATCGGTGATCTGTAAGAATGGATTTAGAATCTTGAGGTGTCGGCGCTGGTGTGTTTAACTTCGTCAAGTTTTGAATGAAGCAGTTAAAGCGCAGCATTCATACTATCAATAAACAACGACGTGTTTTGAAGTATGTCGAGCAGGTGGTTGTGATTATCTATAGCTGTACTACCATTAGAACCTTTAACCAAGCGGATGTATCTTGTGTCAAATATGCCGGCTCTAAAAACCAGAAAACCAAAAGTGTGCATCCCCTGGATATTAAATTAGCAGAATTGAAGTGTGTTTGGACGTGTCTCTAATGCCAGTCTGCTGTACATTTATGAAGCCGTATTTCGAACGGCTTCCAACAAATGCTGATAGTGTAGCAAAATGTTGCTTTATTCAATGCACAACTATCTACAATTCGCGCCAAAGATGCGTTGTGCGCTTCATTACAAAAATTTCCTTAATTTTGACGTAAAGATGTGCCAGAAGGTGCAACGTAGCTAATTCCCAGTTTGGTAGTGACATTTTCCATGTTGGTGCCACTCTAGATTTCGATGTGATTATCTATGCTCTGACCGTCCGCAGCATCCATATGCGCGAATGGCGAGCATCCATGCATCTGTAGCTGCAGGGTGTTCAGCTATAGAATCAATAGAACCGAGGTGAGCCAACGAATCTAACAATTGAAGTGAAGCTAAGAATGCCTTCCAAGCATTAGAGAAAGCTTGCGGGACCGTCACATCCGACTGTAATTTGAGTACCCGCAGTTCCTGTAATATAATCTTGGCAGTTATGATGACAGGCGTTACCAGTTCTAATGGATCAAAGAGGGATGTTGCTAGTGATAGGATTGTTCGTTTAGCGACGACGTGGAACAAGCACTTAGGCCGAAATGCAGTAAGCAAAACATCTTGCGTTGGTCCCAAATCAATCCTAAAGCGCTAGTGATTATAATTAGCCAAGGTATCAGCTAGGTATCAGCCAAGTTTAAATTCTTCATGGAGCTGTCATCAACAAACTCCGGAAGGTTTGAGTGTCATTTTGCTAGCCAAGAATTTCAAAACCTTCTGCCTTCAGCTGTCGCCAACATTGTGTTATTGTTGATATATACTGTCATTTCAAGTTTAAATGATTATATGGTATGACAACTAGTAACAACAGTTTTTCACTCTGGAAGACTACACTAGTCGTTACCCAATTAGCCGTGCTGCGATTTTGAACCCAAGTGGCAATTGCTGTCGTTCAGACAAGTAACAAGCAAGCTCGGCGCTCTGAAGCATTTAAACCATTCTTGCTGGTTTCACTTAAAACGGTTCTTGAAGTAGATACATCCCTTGACATTCTACTTCAAATAGATTTGCCATTTGCAACGGATGTTTTTTGCGCCTCGAATTAGGTAATTTTCGTTAAGCGAAGTATCTGATATGTTCAAAGGACTAAATCAAAAAAAAGCTCCTGGACAAGGTGGGATATTCAACTCTATATTTCTGGAATCTACAAGGCGTGCGGTCATATTCTTTGTAACGTCTTTTAACTCAATTATAAGAATTCAACACTTTCCAACTCTGTGAAAGCTGGATCTCCAAAATACTTGCTGCAGTTGATGCATACGAGTATTCCAACACGGTCTTCTAAGATGTAATGCTGGCATTCGATCGTGTTTTTCACGCTGGCCTTCTTGGCAAACCTCAAACATCGCTTTCGTCCCCTTTTTTCTCATGTTGGATTCACATTTGCGGGATCGAAATTTTGCGCACAAGCGTCAACATTTGCTTCACATTAGAGCAAAATAAAGTCCTACGCTCAATAATTGGTACTGATTGGTATGCACTTCCCATCTGGACCTTTATCTAGCCATGGCCGAGCAACAGATATGCTTTCATAGTCATATGTAAAACAAGCCAAAGAAGAAGAAATTCCAATACGGCGACTTTAACGTCTTCACTTTAACAAGACTAGGACTAGACTAAGGAATTTTAAGCATCTTTCTCTTGTATACCCAATGAGGGCCCCATATATATAAAAAATATTGGTTTTATTAGTCGCGGGAATATGATGATGCATAGAGTTACTGGTATTATACACATCATTGCCATCAGTGCTCCGTAGATTGATCAAAATCATGACGGTCGGATGATCGATTCAGTAAGCAACTTACACTTTTTAGATATCGATTCCCAAAAGTTTCAATACCAATTTTATAATTCGCTCATTGGTGTAACAGATGATAGCTATAGTGAAGCTTAAGACAGTTCGCTTATAAAGTGTTCTTTGACGCTTCCTGTAGTTTCTTCAACTAACAGCCCTGAAGGCTGTTTTACTGCTAAGGCCGCCGCAGGGACGACGATCAGCTACAACTCATCACGCAGTCACAGATCAACGGGTCTAATTTCAATATAAATGTTCACTCTGTCCACAATGCCATTAGCTCTTTAAAGAGTATTTTTGGTCAGTAAAGCTATGTTTCAACTGTCTCAGCCCCTACTACTACTACAAACATCATACACTAGTACAACGATCACAACAGTAAGCTGGACATGATAATTATCCCACATCTATCGAGAATTAAAGCATACATCTTTTAAGTTCTTGGTCTGTCTGGCTTACTGGCTAACTCTGGTCATCACATACAGGTGCGTGGTGCACAGTAACGAGCCAGGGACGAAACATACACTGAAAATAAACATCTAAGTGATCTTTCTCATTACGTACAGGTGAATTGATCGAAAAAACTTTCCTGGGCTTTGCAGAGCATTCCTGTTTCGCAATTTAGTCCATCGGTTGGTAGGCCATCAATGATTTGATCTCACTCAAGCGTAAATTTCGTCGTTACTCTTGTTTGAAATAGCAATCCGCAATACATGCTCTGGGTCGTCGATCATCTGGTACATCTTAAAGCACCCGTGGTATGACAGGAGTTGGGTCAGGTAGAAATCGGTAAATTCACGACGTCTGGTTACCTATTATCTGACATCCGGTATGCCAACCGATAGGGTACTCCTGGGATTGTTACAGCCGCGTCCTCTGATTCTGTGCGGAAGGGACTGATGACGCATAACATGCTTCCACTAAATGCGACACATCAGCTCCTGGAATATATAGAATTTGCGAACTTACCACATCGGCGATAAGTGGTCTGCTGCGTTAGCGAGATGCTCTGATGTTCGCCACCTTGCCAGCAAATGAGTTGCCGACTTTGGCAACAACTTGGCAGCAACTTGGCACCAATATGGAGATGTGTTTGACGTTAAGCCTTTAGTCTAAAATAACACCCAAATATCAGATTTATGGCTTCGTTGCAGCTCCCACCTTTTTGCAACTGTTCACGCGAACCGACTTGGTCTTGTGAGCCGCCAGTGAAAGCGACCACCCACCCATAAGATTATTTGAGCTACTGTTTGGGTGGCTCACTCCTCTGTTTTGCTGAGCTTCTTCGCAATTGTTGCCACAGCAATATGCTCTGAAAATTCAATGATTGAGGACTCCTGTAGTGTGTCAAGCCGCAGCACCGTCATATAAGACATTGTATAGAGTTGGACCGAGAACTGAGCATTGGAGTAGCCTCCGGGGATGTTGTAGGCAGCCCTTCTCGCCAGACTGTCAGAAAGCAAGATGCGATACTTGCAGTGGCTGCTGATTGAGTTGATTAGGGTTGAAATCAAGGTCGTTGGAGTTATCTAATGAATGAATGAGTCAGACTCTGACTTTCCAGCCTATCAAGTTATAACGGAGCTTTGTTCTGCCTGGCTGAATGTGCGCTTGACACCATTATTTACACCGATATGCTGACAGAGGCGAACGGATGCTGCCGCATGGATTGGATGTCATTGCCGTTAGCTGCCTTTTGTTTTGCCTTTTGGTTGTCGTATTTGTGGCACTACAGCGGTCGCTGAGGATGGCAATGCCGCACATAAGCTCACTAACTGTTGCACTCAGGATGTTCCGCGTTATCTTTAGTTGGATGAACTTAATTTTTGAGTAGTTTTGTCACTCCCACTATCTGCTGAGGGTATTTTTTGCCGTATTTTGCTCTCTAGCCGTTTTATAGAGGATGCAGTCGGAGTCGGATATGGAATCCTTACACGTACCATAATTGAAGCACTTATTTTCTTCTCGTGTTTGATTCTCCTTGCGGCTATATGCCGGACATGAAGGCATTTGAAGCACCTCTTGGTCTGCGTTTTTTCTCGCAGCTTACAAGGAGCCCACCCAATAGCAGCTTCCCCAGGCTGCCGAGCTTGTCGGCTTGTCGGGAAATACGGCCTCGATAACGTCATTCGCTATCGCTATTATTTCATTATTTATGTTTCTCTTTGTGTTTATGGAATGATGTTCACATTGAAAATGGGTTAACAATGGACTTTTAAAAATGTATGTAATACCCAGAAGTAAGCATATGCTACATAGTCCATACCTGTATGGTAAAAAATATGTAAATTTGCAGCGACAATAAACTGAAATGGCATAATGCGGGCTCGTTTTTCTAACCCGGGCTGTCCTCATGCCTATTCGTAACGATGATACACGAAAGCGAAGTCATAGCTACGAAAAATATCTTGCTACATGCCAAACTGCATGACGGATGCGATCATTAGTTCTAGGTCCACGTCCTCGGGAATTCGCCGCGAGTTATTACCGGGTAAGCCCACGACTAATAATTTTGGCGGGAAACACTTAAAGAAAGAATGCCTCTGGCGTCTGCAATTACTAATTTACAACACTGCGAGGGTTTTCTCCGCCCGCTCCAAATGTTTTATGTACAGTTAGCAAGAAGCAAGGTAGGTATAAATCCAAGCAAAACTCTGGCAAGGTCAGATATAGTTTATTCTACAATTTATTATTAATTATACTCGTTCACGAAGTGACTGGATTAAATTGATTTTGTGCAATGTCCGTTTTTCTCTCCATCTGCCTGTCTGGATAAAAGCACCTTTTCGAACTTGAAGACAGAGACCATAATTTTAGAGCTGGAGTCTTCAAATTTGGCTGACACGGTTTAGGTGACCTCCTCTTAAGATTGAGCCGAAAATCATTCACGTAAAATAATAATAACTCTGTGTACTGTGAACGAATATTACCCAGTGGGATAAGTTCGACTGCGTCGTTCTTACTTGTTTTATTTAGCCTTGTGGCACTGAACTATTTACCGCTATACTCAGTCTAACTCTCTGTTCGTTGCGCCAATTCGCTGCTATCTTAACTTCTTTTCTGTCGGGGCAATTTGCTGCGACCTTTATACACGTTCACTTTTTATCTCTACTCTGACACGATCGAATTAGATCCACTGAGCACGTCTCGTCGCATTCAACTTTCGATCGTAATTTGCTGCAACCCTTACGAACGTTCACTTTCAACTCTCTCTACTTCAGCTCCCTTGAATGCGCTCCGTGGAGCACGACTCGTTATTTCAACTCTTGATCAGAATTAAATCATTGTTCTTGCGGTAGCGCCTTTCGACCCTTTTTCGAGCCTTTCTCACCAGACAGCTTTTACCCTCGTGGTGTAAAGCTGGCTCGGGAACCATATGTTCTCTTTACGCAGCGCTAACGTTCAGAACCCTCAAGCCTCGGCTGAAGTTGCCAGATATTAGCAACTTGCCTCTTTTGCCTGCCTGTACCTGTTGGGCGAAAAAAAGTGCACATCTCGGTAACTCGGGCCGTCGTATTTCGGCGCCTTCTTCGCCGCAAACCCTTCGAGAGTTGATACTGCCGCATTTGCCACAAATAAATCCAGAGTTGTTCACAACTCTTGTCGCCGCAAGTTCTAGGGCGAGCACTGATCGCTAGATGCCCGTTGTATGTTGTGCACGATGCCAAAGATTTCTTTTAATCGATTTGCCATCTCTTGGGCGGTTTGTTGTATATTTGCAGAGCCGTGCGTGATCTCGTCGTAAAGGCTTGCAGGGAGGTGCGGCGTATTAAGAACGGCAGTGAATATCCACTTGAGTCTGCAACGTCTGTCAAGCGATATCTCGGGCAAAAGTTATCCCACGAGCTTCGATGGCGCTCAATAAATTGCGCTACCATTATCTTTACTATGTGATTGGTCGGCATCTGATTGCCTTGGTGCGGGGTCGTCAACCTTACTTCCATACCTGGTGACTTCAGATAGCGCTGAAAGGTTCTGCTGGTGAACTGCAACTCGTCATATACGTTTTATGTGAGACCCCAAACCTATACAAAATCCTCTCACTAAATGATCTTTCCAAATTAGCCGCGGTCGCCCTTGAGGGAATTAACTTCACCCATGTTATAAACGCATCATGGAAGAATAAGAGACATGTGTTACCATGCTTCAAGTGAGGCAGAGGACCCGTAAAGTCTACGTAGAGCACTGCCAGAGGTTCTGCTATTTGCCCCGTCAGCAATCGGCTTACCGATTTGAACTGTGCTACCGTAAACTTTTTTTTGGACAGTTCGCATCATTTCTCATTCTTGGTGGCGTATCTAAACATGCCTGGCCTCTGGGCAAGTATGGATATCGTCATCCTTACTCCTTGATTGTCAACCGTGGACGTATCATGCAACTCCTGTGAGAGCCTCTTCTGGTGGTTACTGGTGAAGCTCACCACGTGCCCTAAGTAAACAATTTCCTTTTGGAAAATGGAACGCTCCTTTCTGTGGTGTGCCGCACCGAGCTGTCGAAGGAATTCTATAAGATGGAAGAGGTGCTGCTCGTTTGTGGCTTCAACGATGATTATATCGTCTAAGTAAACAAACTATGACTGTAACCGCACTGGTTCCAGTGCGGGTTTCTTTGGAAAATTCCACAGGTGGAAAGGAGTCCAAAATACATTACTCTCCAGTGGGCATCCTGAATGCAGTGAATGGTTTACTGTCGTCAGCCATAGGGACTTGCTAGTATCCGTGCTTTAAGTCTAACGTCGAGCATGCCGCAAGCGCTTGAAAATATGATATATGTGCGGTATGTGGGTATGCGTCCGGAACGGAGTGAACATTGAGCCGGTAATGCAGGCACATACTCCATTCGCCAGTCTTCTTTTTAACCAGAATAATGGGTGCACTGCGTGGGCTTCGAGACGGCTCAATAGCACTTGTCCGGATCAGTTCCTCCACTTGATATTGTTGTATCGCTATGTTTTTAGGGTAATATCGCTGCTTCACCGACTTGTCATCCGACATAGTTATTTTTTGTTCTGAAAAAACACTTTGTAATCCTTCGGATATAGCGATTTCCAACTCCAGAACCTCGCCAATTTCCGGCTGACTAGCTGGCCAGACTCCCTTATTCTCCGTCGGCTTACCTTTCACGACGTCGGCAAGAGTGTTTGCTATTTTGACCCCAGTTTCGTCTACCCCGTTCAGTTTTACCATGTCGAGGGATAGGACGCTCGTCGAAGCCTCCTGGAAGTGAGCTACTTTGCAAATGTCTGCCTTGTTTGCAGGTCCAAGTCTCATCGATGCCCCTTGGAATTAAGCACTTGGGCGCACGATGCCGATAAAGGACCCCTCGACGCATGCCACCTCGCACCCGTTATCCTTAAACCCCGGCTCTTAATCCAACGACTTGCCCTGAACGCTCACCCGCCTCTCCATCCATCTCGCGTTCAATCCCGGGCTCGGTAGTAGATGAAAAGCTGAACTTGGACCTTTTAAGTTTGTGTGTAGTTTTTCTTAAAGCATCGATAACTAGTTTCTTTTTCTTATTATCGATAATTATGATTTATTGTGTTTGCCTTTTATGACGCAGTGAAATATCACGGCCAGCGCAAAACCTTCTCAATCTCAAAACCTTGTCATCTTCAATAAAATCTTAGTAACATGTCAGCGAGATGTTTGTGTTAATAAATAACAATGAATACACTAAAACAAACAAGTATTATCCGAGTGATTTAGCATTAATAAAAAATAATAAATTCTGAAAACCTGATTCTGTTATTATTACCAAATTTAATAATCTGCAAAATATATGCAAAAAATACGTACACAATATCAATCATACAAATAAAATTATTACTGATAGTGCCAATGACGAAGAACTGTTTCAGATTTGAGCGCATTAAAAAAACAAGTTCATAATAATAATGATACAAATTAGGAAATGGTGTACGAATCAGCGAATATTTTAAGTGAGGTCATCTGTGACAAACTCTTAGACATCGTAAAGTCATAACCCCCAAATGACAACCAAGAATTGCAGCAAGTGACATTTTTAAGCCGTACATTGGTTGCTCTTGCCATTACGAAGCGGTTGCAATCGTACGCGACAATGCTTAATGCAATTATCGCCCGCAATATTTATCTACGTAGACAAAACGCCGATTCGAGTAATACAACAACAGTTGGACACAATGAAGAAGGGCAACCTGCCTTTGTAAAAATATTTTTATGAAGTCGAAGGAAAACTATCGTTAACAACAAACAATACAATAATGAGCCATGATGGCGCACTGCCTTGGCATTGGAAGATATGAAAGCAGAGGTAAGCAATGACCCATATATGTTTGTAACAAACTATAGCAAACATATTGAAAACAAGGGCTGGTAAAAGCGTCCGGCCGGCCAATGCGCACTGTATAAGCCTCGAAATAAATGGTAATACCTAGAAGCGTGACAGCTTCCATCGGCGGGCACTATGTGAACCTCTCTGCGTGTCGCCAGCGATAACACCACCATGATTAAATCAGGCCGTATTGGTTGGTGCCACTGGCACCTCCAACACACCATACACCTGTGATACACCAAACTGTGATGAGAAGGTGCCGTAGTTAAAACAGAATAGTACTGTCAATCCCATGCGGAATCATCTGGCCGGAGGCCGTAGCTTAGTTTCTCCTATCTCCGTTCATGAGGGTGCCAGAACTTGAAAGGTTTTCCAAAAGCGAATTAAAAAGGACAGCCAAGCGAAGACCCAATACAAGGATGCTCTGAAGTTCAGCGCTCGGATCAACAGCTGCATCGACCACACCCTGTAGCAGAGGAGCAAGCTGTAATAAGGTCAAGGGGGAACTAGCCGCCAAACGGCAGCGCTCAACAGCGACCACCGAAGCGAAGTGCCCGTGAACAGGCAACGTCGTCAAACAAGATAGCCACGTCGGTAGTCAAACAGTGAAGTGGCCAAACGACATCTAGTCGATATACAAATAGCTTTTGCGATTTCACTCTGAAGTGAATCAGAGTTCATGGCTACCATGATCGCCCCGTGGAAGAGCACTAAGCTGGAGGTAGTGGACTAAACATTGATTCTGTCCGATGTGTTCCTTTCGCAGTTCGTTTCGAAAAATCAGGCGACTACTCCAGAGCCACAATCCTTATGTAGCAACAACTTATGCAAATCAACAGGAAGGCCGAGGATCTGTTCTACCCGAAATTGGGGAAAATAACGTAGGGCGTGGGCAATGTATACCAAGCTATATATTACGAACAATGCATGAACCGCCGGTAACAGTTTTGAAATAGAGGAATCAGCCACTGGAGCAACTTTCGCGGAGATGAAAGAGGATGGCGATACGACGGTGGTTGCCGAGCCAGTGGAGCTGGAGGATTTAGTCAGCCATGCAATTGAAAATCGTCCAGCTCAACCTGCATAAAATCAAGCCAACATCAGCGAAGTTCATTCTATCCATGGAGCAAGAGCCAAGAGCACGAACGATGTATCTTTAGTTTAAGAACTTTGGTTGGAAGCTGGCATCAAGGTCTCCGGACTGAAGTCACCAAATTACAATGTGTTTCCCATAATGAAAGTAAGTGGAACAAGAGGAGCCATCCTTGTGGGGAAAGGCTTATATGCTTACATAATGTCCAATAACAGCTCACATGATATCAGTCTCGTGGCGTTAGGGGCAAAATGGACTAACGCGTGCTCATAGCATCCGGTTATATGGCGCATGACAAAGAAGCACTACCCGAATAATTAAGGAGACTGGTCACGGTCACAATAAGCAGTTTGGAGCAGTCCAGAATCAATGACAGAGGTGAGTCACTTCTAATGTTTATACTACAATTTAACATAAGAAACGAAAATGTTGGTGAAAAGTCCCTGTGGGACTAACTTCATCAAACATTTTAGATTTAACAGCCGCAACAGGGATGGGTACTCAATTGGCGGACAAGAGGGTTCTGCGGAGACGTTTCTTCTCAGACAATAAGTATATCCAATTTAATGTAAAATTTGATTAGACTCCCCAAGTTGTATTCCCGGAACACTGGGAGAAATTCTTCAAAATATCCCAGGGATGGCGACAAGAACGCTCACCCAATAACTCTCAAAGTAGTTCATCAGGCAACTATCAGTGAGCGCTCCATCAAAAGATATCAATCAGGTATCAAAAATCAGGCGCTTCATAATAATAAGTCAAGTAGGTTGATAACAGTCATTGTCCAAATACAACAAAATAAAGGCTCTGAGCCAATGGAGGTGGATTCTTCATTGCGTTTCAGATATCCAACAAAACAGAGAGGATTAGAAGTTTATGTGAAGTCAAAATAAAGTGTACCATAACCGATCAATATTATAAGACCAGGGCTAGGTCTGAGGCTGCTGCGGTCGACGAAGATTTGTACAATGCAGATGTAATCCAATTGGTTCAATTTTTAAGTTCCCGTTCCCGTACATTAAACCGGTGTTACCAATTTATCCTTTTTCTGCACAGATATATCTTTTTTAACTGATTGTTCCGCAAAAATATGTCAAACATCCGCTATCTGGGAATTTAGCCTTTTTTGGGTTTAATGAATAAATATTTTTTAACAAAAGCTTTTGTGAACATGCTAAAATTACAACATTGCGACATTGTTATTACCACTACTGATATTGCATTCAATCGTAGTCGCAAGTATTAAATTGTCAACAGAAATAAGTAAGTCAAAATAAATAAGAAAATTCGCTTATACAGTTAGTAGTAAATATCTAATTCAGTCTGCTAATCGATAAGTCGAAGTACAAAGGCATTACTAAGATTACAGGTTGGAGGCACTTTAATACGAATAATAAACCCGAATATTTTCATGAGTTGCTATAATTTACAATAGTGCTGAACGTAGACAAAAACAAAGGAGTGTACCGAAAAGAAATTGCACACTTTGTTTTACTTATAACTTAAAGCTTTTTATTCCGATGAAATTTTTAATTTTTTATATATTTAAGAGAGAAATTTCGCTATGCAAATTTGTCAAAACTTATGTGCAAAAGCAATTAATGGCCAAATGGCCCAATATCGCTTAATTGGTCGAAGCTCTGGACTATTAGGTATGTTCTTCTTCTTACCTACGTAATTTGTATTTTTTGCGTCAAACAACGCTAAAGTTGACCGGGCGTACTGCGCGAATGCCAGATTTGGTAAATATATCTTGACACATTGGGTTTTTGATAAAATGTTATTAGACGTTTTTTTAAACATTCGTTTTGATAATCTCTAGTGTTTATAGTAACCTTCATAAAAAACGCACCTGTTCTAAGGCCACAGGAGCAAATTTCCTGCCATATAAGCACTTTCTCACCAAGTTTTTCAATTTTAATTGTTGAGTCGGATTCGCCGACAGTACCACCTTCATGTTTTGTGTAAAACTGAGGGCCGGGTAAAGTGCTTGAGTCCAATTTAACATAGGTTTCGTCGTCCATCACAATACATTCAACTGCATCATTGTGCAAATGGTCATAAAGCTTTCGAACTCTCTTTTTTCCTACTTATACTTGCCGTTAATTTATAGAGTTTAGCTAATTTTCTGTAAGAAATTGCGTTTTCTGTACAGTAATTGTACACGATTTTTTTGCGAATTTGCTCTTCGATTCGAGGCATTGTTAAAACTAAAAGGAGAATGGTGCAAAGTGAATATACAAACTACGCAGCACCGTTCAAGTTTTCTAACAGTACATTATAAGGCGTGATCAAGAGCTTATTCTGCGAAAAATAATCAATATAAAGTGTGAAGTTTCTTCTCTAAGAAAGTGGATATACTGTAACCATCAGTAAAAATCTTTGTGCTAAGTTGGATCACTTAAAGCTTCCAATCAAAAATTTAATATGCATTGGAACGGACAATGTCAGTTCCATGGTGGGCAACAAACAAGACTGCTGAGTTTTCTTTACGTTTTATTTGTTTTCTTTATATGTATTTATGTATATATTTATAATCGTTTGAAACCTTAGAATCTAAAACATATTTGCATGTCTGTGGTAAAAGAAAAACTAAATGTAATTTTAAGGTTATGTTTGAACATTAATATCAAGTTGCTAAGTCTCTGTTACAATTAAAGTTTAGGGTTGGACAATACACAAAAATGGACACTACTGCGCCTGCGCCATTGCTTGAGCTCAGCTCAGCTCCGCTCACTTGCAGACCTTGGCCATGGTGTGGGTTAGTTTGTGCTCGTCGGCGCCAACGATTTTGCCCAGGCTGCGGCTGCCCTTGAGGAAGACGAATGTGGGCATGCTGCGCACCTTGCACTTCTCGTCCAGTTCGTCGAATTTGTCCACGTTCACCTTGAGAACGATCGCCTTGCTGGCGTATTGACGCGCCAGTCATTTGACCAGTTTCTCAATGTCCTTGCAGGGCCCGCACCAGGTGGCATAAAAGTCCAGCACCACGATCTTGTCCCCGGCCGCCTCCATGCGTTTGTTAAAACCGTTAATAGAACGAATGGCAGACATTTTTACAGTTACACGTTTACGAAGACGAATCACGTTACAATTTCCTCCTCTAATTGAGTTGAAAAAACTTGTGCCTTCATTAATGTTAGACTGCGGTTATGGATAAATAACAAGTCGCGGATAGTTTTATTAATATAGAATTATATGGTGTTTTGTTTGATATTACGACAATTTGGTTTGATATCTAAATAAAAATTAACTGGTCATTCATCGCTACTTCATTTCAACTTTTTTCTCTTCGTCGCGGTCTTGCCACCACGTCATCAATAGTGAGGAGTAAGTATACGTCGATACCAGATCATTCATTAGAGTCATTATTGTAGTCATTAGAGAAGGGCTGGATCGTTACCAAACCATTCCCACAATTTGGCTATTCTATACTGTATTCGTCCCGAATGCGTCCTCATTATCGTCGTCGATGTATGGTGTCCACGGATTCATATTCTCAGCACTGGAGCTTTACTGAATATGATATCTTTGATAACATCGTAGGTATCGTTGGGTTTTCATTTGGTAATTATTTCGGTCTTATCTTAATTCCTACACCAAACTGTGTTCTATTAATTTTATTATTCCAGGTATTTAAATGTCAGATTTAATTTGCATCTTTGTGCCCGTTAGCAGCTCGAAGAGCGTCATCTTTATACTTCTACAAAACGTTCAATTGATAGCTGTACACTTGCTGTACACTGGCAACAAACTTATACCAATTGGTCAGGTCGTCAACAGAGATTTTTGACAAAACTGCAATGATCGTTATGATTTTAATCTTTCGATTTGACCATTGGCACACGTTGGGCCTGTTGTGATTGCGTGATGCCTGATCCATTTATTGTCGCAATACTGCCTAAACTCCAGAGATCTATATCCGGTCCTATATCTATAATTTAATGAATCTATAATTTTTTATTATATTTTTTTTTTTATTTGTTTGTTTATGCCTTGATATGCAATTTACTTTTTGAATATATGTTTACATTGTTGTGCGTAAGCTTTTCAACTGTGAAGTTGTTTTTAGTCTTTTAATTAATTTATACTTTATGAATTGATATTTATCAATAAGGAAAAATGGGAGAGACACCTTACTAACTAAACTCCTTATAAACTAAAAGAAAACAATTGCTCTTATGAAGCTAATCGTTGATTAGTCGGAGGAAAGTGAATAAAAGGAATTTTACTTGCTGTAACAGATAACATTCCTTAAAGTTCAATAAATTAAGTTAAACTCAATTTGTTGATCTATGGAGTGGTAAAATACGCATTTGCGACCCGATGTGAGCTAACTATAATTTTTCATTAATTGTGGAAATTCCAGCCAAAAAGTGGATAATTTTTGTATTTTTATAAAAATGTAGATTTAAAACAAGTTTTAGTAATTTATTTTGGCATATTTGAAGTACTTATACTCGTTTACGAAGTGAAACTAGTATATTGGTTTTGTGCAGTTTGCATGATGCTGTCCATCCGTCGGTCCGGATGAACGCAATATTTTTCTGCGCTTTTGAAGATACTTGAAATTTTTGTTATATACTTGTAGTTGTAGCTTCAGACAAAGTGTTAAGATTTTTGTGCCACGTCCACTGGCAGGCAAATCGCAATTCGATAAAATATCAATATTTCCCAAAATATTAAAGTTAGAGTCACCAAATTTGGTATGTAGATTGCTGGTGACATCCTCCATTGCGCCCTTGATTTCTCGGCCACGCCCACTAGAACGCCCTCTAGTGCCCCCGCCTTAAAAAATGGCTATAAATGGCTATATCTCCCACAGTTTTTGAGCTAGAGACTCCATATTTATAATATGTATTACTTTTTAATATATATATTACCGGTAATGCCCTCTTCCGACTCCGCAATCTCTATTACATCATAATAGGTAAGAAAATTGTTTTAACCAGAATTTTGAAAGGTTGATAATTTAGATTTTCTGTTTATAACAGGGTAAATCAGACAAACAGTTTAATTAATTTTGTTGATGGTCATCTTAATATGGTGGTTACAATTTAATTTTTTGTCAAAATTGAGTTGACTTTAATTTTCCATTTACAATAAAAGGTCTCGAGATCAATTAAGGAATCTTTTAACGATTTAATAATCCGGTATATTCTGAGATAGAACTATAACTTGTAGTTAAAGCCTGCCCTAAATACATATTGACTGCGTTCGTCTGCCTATTCAACAATTTCTCTTTGCAAGCCTACAGGTATTACAATCAGCTCGTTATCATCAACTAATGTAAATAATTTTATGCCCTGAACCCATTGAAAATGGGTAAATCAGAGTATAATGTTTTTTGGCAAATGTATGTGAGAGGCAGAAGGAGGCTTCTTCGATCCCATAAAGTATATATATTCTTGATCAGCATCACTAGCCGAGTCGATCTATCCATGTTCGTTTGTCTGTCCGTCCGTTTGCATGACCGCGTCGACTTTGGAAACTACAGAAGCTAGAAAGCTAAACTGGGAGTTTTTAAGTTTGTGTATACCATACGCAGATCAAGTTTATTTTATATCATCGATAACTCGTCTCGTTTTCTTATTATCGATAATTACCTGTTTTGTCTAACTTTTTGAGCATATCTTAGGAACCATAAGAGCTAGAGCAGCACTTGGTTCAAAATATTTGCCTAAAGCATACGCATGTTAAGAATATTTGGGTTTTTGAATACCTTTCCCCATTCGCCCCATATAAGAAAATATGAGAAAAAAACGCAATTGAAATACTATGAACTTGGGCTTTAGTTTGTACATAGATTTTAATGATCTTGTTAAGTCCTAAAAATTTCATTAAGACCGTGCTGTTAGTTTATAAGTTATTCTCGAATTTACTTTTCTTAGTGTGGGCCAAGCGCAGCAGCTGTTCCCAGTGTGCAGCGTGCGTTTATATATGTGTGTGTGTCTGTGAATGTGTGATTCGGTGTATGTGTGTATGAATACAAGGGGACTGAAATTTATGAAAATACAATGTTCGGGTTCCGAAAACCCAGGAAACTTTGCACATGCTTTGGTTGCATGGTATCGAAAATATTATTATTGCTTGCAACTTTGATGATGATAGACTTATCAGCTGATTTTCAATAATATGGCCTAGATCCTCATTCCTTATTTGTAGAAAATGACATTTCTTTAAATTATCATAAGTCTGTAGTCCTCACAGCTATATAATAATTCTTTTAAATTTGCCACAGCCTTGTCTCTCTCCCGTTTCTGCTGGAATAATTATTTCGTCTACATACGGCTTGCATGTTAAGTCACACTGGGAGAATTTGATAGACCAAACGGAACTTGTAAAAACTCGAATTTGCAGCTTTCTTTATTTATGCCAGCATAGAAAACTGCCTTCAACAACCATTTCCCATTTCCGTCTTTCTACTACAGGATGCCGATCTCAACACTACTGCTCTGAATAAACTATATTGTTCGTGCATCGAAGGGTATGTTGCCCATATTTAGCAAGCGAAGAAAAAAATCGAATTTGCCGAAAAATCGTAATATTTGTATTGTGGAATAACGGAAAAAATTAATTTTTATTAAATTTATTGAAATGCAATATTACCACTTTTACTACACTACGTCCAATCCATTTCGGATAACGAAAATACATAAAAACTTTGCTGCGTCTCTTTTCTTCCGTTTTTCTTTGCTTTTTTTTTGGTGCTATGTGTTCTTTTTAATCGCACAGGTTTGGCACCAACTAATTTATAGTTGCTGAATACCAGAATTTCTGCTGTAACGATGCTCAACGCGGATAACCTTACTCTGGGTTCAACGGTTTGTCGCTTTACCTCCATTCCTACGAATCTACCCCTGCGATGCCCGAACAATAAAAAGAAATATATAAAAATTCCTTAAGAGATTAGTTTGTGCATCTTACACAGTTTTCTTTAAAAAAAGTGAAATTTAATATTCGAAAAACAGTGAAAAGTTAAAATTTATTAAAAATAAGTTTTGCTGCCCAGAAAATACCCATTGATATTGTGCGCGGCATACCACAGAAAAATGTATGCTAACTTTTCAGCCAAAGTTTTAATTTGAGCTGATGATATGATTTAATTTACTTAATTTATTTCTTTCATAAATGAAGCCATGTTCAATGACAAGGTAAATATGAAAATTGTTGTCTTTGCAAAAATGCTTACATAAATAACGCGCCTTAAACAAGAAAAAAAAAACTACACAAAGTGCAGTGAGAATGTTTCTGTAGCTGAGTCACGCCCAGGGTCACTCGCCGGAACCCTCCACTAGTTATTGTGGCACCGGTGGAGAGGAAAACAGATACACGATAACCAACGACAATGACACACACATTCTTAAGTCGCCTAGGCTACAACATGTTTTTCCACAGCTTCCCTACGTGAAAATATATGAAAATCAGCACACGACTTCGAGCAAGCAGCCTACGTACCTTGTAAAGCCACGCTACGCTGTCGAGTGGCCTTAAATACCGGATAACTGACTAAAATCAGCCAAAATGCGTAGAAACCGCGAGCGGGTCAGTGGTAAATTAAATTTCTGCATGAACTAAGCGGAGCGGGACTAGGATGCACCCAAAAGCTCAAAGAGGAAATCGAACTCGTTCTGGGTGATAGCACTACTTCACAGTCATTCATCAAACAAACAGGAGGACGCAGCAGCCCTGGTAGCACAGGCAAACATCTAAGAAGATGCTTGCAACATCAAAAGGTTCCGCCGCTCATATGCGTCTTTCCAAGTGGCTAGGTTTTCAGTTCCGTCAAACTTGGCTAACAGATTATGTTCACTACGAGCCGCTTGAATGGTCTAATAAACCGTTTGAATGAATGGTCTATCTGCGCCGAACATGTGCAAAAAGCCTGCAAGATATGCTGAAGATGCCTGGAGATGGACCACATTGCAAACAGATGCCGGAATTGTGTGGATATTTCTGCATCAGGTGACTGATGCAGTGGCTGACTGCAAAAGCGAGCACGCCAAATGCTTCTTTGCAGTACAAACGGCAGTTCAAACACCAGCCACCAGGCAGGCGGCAGTAGATGCCCCTTATACGGACCTTCAGCACGTGGCTCCCAGTCTGCAGTTCATAGAGATCACCACCGGGTTTAAGTCCTTGGCCAAACCCGCTTGTAATCGCTGGCGTCTTCAGCTCGAATACCAACGCTAGGGGGCGATCCCTACTGGAGGCATTCGTGCTTCTTGATATAGCACTTTTCAACCACGGCTCGCAACACACTTTTAGCTGAGCAGGACTGGGAAAATTGACGATTCTGTTGAAAGCTTAGAGCGCATAGCCGAGGACGTAATGTTGCAGCTAGTACGCGCAGACGACGCCAGCATGGCCAGACGCAGTGGTTACCAGCACCACCACGCTCCGGTATATTGGTGGAACGAGTAAATTGGCGTAGCTCTGCTGAAACGCATCTGGGCAAGACGCCATTATCTGCGCTCTGGGGGACGACGAGTAGCATTTTGTGCTAGCAGAAGAAAGGTAAAGGGTGCTATAAAAGGAAGCAAGCGGAAATGTTTTCTGGAGCTTTACGGCACGGTGGACCACGACCCGTGGGTCCAAATTATTGTAAAAAGGTTTATTAGGTAGAACCATCATCAATACATTTCCCACCCGAAGTGACAGAATCAGCTGGGTTTCGCTAGCTGAGACTTTCGCAGTGCCGATAGACAAAGTCACAGACGACGTAATAATCAACATTGCTAGGAGGATAAAGCTAAGCAAATTGCCAGGCCTGACGGTATCGCAAGCCGAGCCCTGCGACTCGCCTTATCGTTCCGTTCGGATTTCCCAAATCGATGGAAAGTTCAGCGCCTTGAATTGATACCGAAGCCCGGCAAACCACTCGATGAACCATCTATCATCGACTATTTAGTCTGATTGATTGTGCTGGCAAGGTATTAGAGTCCCTCATCTGTGCTCGCCTCGAAAGAGTTTTAACTGCGGCTGGTGGTTTATCACAACTGCAGGTCGGATTCCGGAAAGCAAGATCCACACTGAATACTATCAGCAAGGTAATGGACAATGCCACAAGTGCAATCGCTCGAAATAATCGATGTGGAGCTGTATCATGGAGGAGACTTCCAAGTACCTGCATACCGGTTGCGGATTATACACAGCTACTTCCAGAGCAGGATCCTAAAATCCGACACCAACAAGTCAACTTAAGAGCACCATGTGACTGGAGGCGTACCTCACGGCTCGGTTGTGGGCCCCATTTTGAGGAAGCCCAAGTAGGACGACATTTTCGGACCAGGGCATGGGTTTTGCGAAAGTCATGGCAGTTGTGGTTGTGACCGAAAAGCTCCATTATGCAGAACTAACGTGCAATCAAGCCATCGCGAAGATCGAGCAGTGGGTTTCTTCCGTTGAACTTGAGCTCTCACCTCAAGAAACTGACGCAGTGCTGATCAGCAGCCGGTATTCTGTTGAGATACCCATCATCACAGCGGCCAACACCAGGATATTCTTCAAAATGGCCATAAAGTACCGAGGAGTCATGTTGGACATCAGACTCAGCTTCTGCGAGCACTTGGCATATGCCAGTGCTAAAGCCGCAACAAACAAACGGCGCCTGTCTCGCATAGAGCCAAATACAAGGGGACCGGAACAGTTAAAAAGCATCTCTCTAGCTAGCGAACCCTAGGGCAACCTAGCGACGCATAGGGGCGATGCAGTGTCTTTAGAACATTATCCGACGAAGCAGCTCTGGTAATAACCGGCCTGGCCCCGCTTACTGCGCTAGCTGCAGAGTAAGCCGACGTGTTTCAGGATACACATGGCCGATACTGCCCAACCTCTCTTAAAAAGGTAGTGCGCACCGTGGCCAGATGTCGCACTGTGGAGACATGGCAGAGGCAGTGATTTGTTTGATCACGGCTTTGATCATGAAACTGCCGTCAGCTGCACATGGTGCGGCGTCGGCTTCATCGACTGTGCGCGATGCATCGTCCAAATTACGCAGAGTGGAACGTGAGCGGAGAGGACAGATGGAGTAGGATAGAAGATGGCTTTCGCAAAGCATTACCTCACGGCCAAGCGGTAGAAGTCCAGTACTGTTCAAAACATTTGACAAAGCCCATATCTTAAACATATAATATATATTGGTCGTTCATTAAGTAGTTTCGTTTTTTTAGTGCAATTTAAACAGGATTTTTTTATAGTGCAAAACATTCTATACAATTTTATATTCTCCATTTTGATCCAATACCTTTTGCCATCTTTCGGGCAAGAGATTGACTCTACGCTCATACAAGTTTTTATCCTTGTAGGCAAAAACTGGTCCAAGTGGTTTTTGACATCTTGATTTGAGGTGTTGTTTCTCTCATCCAAAAAATGTTGCAGAGACCGGAACAAGTAATAGTCTTAAGGTGCCAAGTCTGGAGAATATGGTGGGTGTGGTAGCACATCCCATTCAAGCTGCTGAAGCTTTTAGCGAGTCATCAAACTTGTATGAGGTCTCGCAATATCCTGTTGGAACACAATACACTTCAGAATTAATCGTGGTATTGTCGGGCAAAATCTCAAAATAAACGATCCCTTTGAAATCCCCCCAAGCAGACAGCAACAACTACTCACTTTTCGTCGCCAATAACAATGCGCTTCAAAAATGGATCACTTTTTGGACGTTTGATAAGCAAATCACAGGCGTTAATGCGACGAAAAAATTTCGTTCTGTAAGAATATGAGGAACTCATATGTCAAGCTTCGAAATTAATCCTAGACGTTTTATGTGCTTGTGAACGGTTTTTCAGCAATCTCTTGAGTTTTTATTCGACGATTTGCATCGACCAACGACTTTATTTTATCCACATCGGATTCAAGAGGCCTTCCAGGACGAGGTGCACCCTCAAGCTCGAAATTGCCGGAACGAAATTTTGCAAGCCAATTTTGGCATTGGCATTCGGTCAACACATCTTCTCCGTACACATCACATTATTTTCGCCTTGCATGAGCTACATTTTTACCCTTTTGATCGTGATACAGTAAAATTTGCCGAAAATGCTGTTTTTGATCTTCCATCTTCGTAAGGCACCAAACAAAAACTGTTCCACAAAATTTAACGAAATTTAGTGAACGACCCAATATATTACCATAGTATAGTGTCAATGAGTGAATTAAAAAAACGACATAAAAGAAAGAAAATTCACAAATTTACACACACGACTTATTTCCCTCGCCGCAAAATATCATTTGCCTATGCCCTAGATATTTGTAGTACTCGCTTACCTCATAGCCTTTAGGCTTTCTTTCCAAGTCAATTCCTCATAAGTGCGCTCTTTCTTTTCTTCCCTGGCTCTTTACCTTCTCTCCACTTTTCTGCTCAACTAATGTCTCAAACCTTACTCCCGTTTCCCTCTCCCAAAAATGACTCCTATACTCCCTTCTGCCAACGTTCTGCTTGAACATTTCTTATTCGATGTCAAAAATGAGATCTTTGTCCGTGGCCTAGTTTCACTTGGAATGTGTGTATGGGTGCCTGCTTGATCGTGTGTGGCTGTGTGGGGGCTTCTAACGCGCTCGCTCTCTTGGTCTTTTTAATCGGCACTGTTGTTGCTGATCTCCGGTTGATATTGATATTGATATGGGGTGAACCGCCAGTCCGGTGCTAACTCCGAGTTGTCTGAGCTCACGTAGACCGTCCCACGGGCCCCACAGTCTTCCGTTGGGTTTGGGGGTGAGGTCTGCTGCTCAGCGGTTACCTCGGGTTGCCCCTAGATGTTCCGTCACGCCTCTTTGCTGATCCGGTAACCGACCAACTTGTGACAAATGGATCACTCATGGGTTCCGGGAAGTCGGAACCCTCCGTTACCATCCCTTGCCCCTAGGGGCCAACCGTCCCAAGATGCGTCTTCTGATGTGATAACTATTTAAAAGCAGGCTCAACTAAAT
Source organism: Drosophila robusta (assembly GCA_035043565.1). NCBI lineage: Eukaryota > Metazoa > Arthropoda > Insecta > Diptera > Drosophilidae > Drosophila > Drosophila robusta. The sequence continues at coordinate 196,999 of JAWNMW010000571.1, forward strand.
TACTATTTCCATAGTCCACCCTAGTGCATAAACCTTGTTGGGGTCCCTCCGTTGGGGTCGGAAACCTTATGACAGCGCGCCATCATAAGTGGTCCCCCCGAGAACCGTTCTGTCTTATTACTTATCTGTTTTAGGGTCATCTCTCGTTGAACGTCTTGCCTCTGTATGCGTCGGGTACAGTTTCGCGGTATATTCAGTTTGATCGTCTACGTCTTCTTCCTCTTGGAACTTTGTTAAGTCTGCTATGCCGGTGGTCTTTCATTGTCGTCCGAGATGGCTTTGGAGTCTGACTATGTTGGAGGAGATGAATTTAATCATATAAGGCCCCTCGTACTTAGGTGCCGGTTTTGGCATTCCCGTCTGTACTTACGAAGTACGCTGAATGTTGCCTCGGACCACATGAAAAATGTCTTTCATCTGTGAAGATTTTGCCTCGGGCTCCGCGGATGTTTAACCCGGGGTGACTTCCTCTTACAGTGTCCTTGTACCAAAAATGCCGGGCTAAATCTGTGGTGTCGGAAGAACTACTGTTCAATGCGAGGGTCAGTTCCGCAAGACGCTCGTCCCAGGTATTCTGCTCGCCCTCTATGTATTTTGCCACCAAGGTTTTAATCGTCCTATTGGCTATGATAATATAATGGTATAAGCATGCCATTATCACACTCAAATAGGTACTATGTACAAAGCGACTTAGGATAGGTTTCCGCAAGGCCTTCTCCAGCTTAGCTGTAGTAGCTTTCCGTAAATGGCCCAGCTCAACGCACTTGGAGAATGAGACGAAGAAGACAAGAAGTGTCGTGTTGCCGTACTTGGAGCGACGCAAAGGACCCACAAAGTCGATGCAGAGAATATCGAATGATTCCATGGCTTATCGAGTCAACATACAACCTGCTGGTTTAGTTTGACTCACCTTGAACTTTTGACACTTTACACATTTCCTCACGTAGCGGTCGCCGTCACGGAATAGACCTGGCCAGTAGTATCTCTGTGTCACTCGTGTCGCGTTCTTGATTCCCAAATGTCCGGCAGTGGGGTGATCGTGACATTCTTTCAAAACTCTTATCCGGTGTTCGCTCGCAACGCAGAGTTTCCAGGATACATATTCTCCTTCATGTGATCCCCACGTTTTGGTTGATTTGACCGTTCTCCGCCACGAATTTCATGATGCGTTTCTGTAATGTCTGTACCCATGGGCATTTTAAGAGATATTCCTGGGTGCGTTGTAAAACTTCCATTGGTTGGAGGATTTGAAGCGAATTTGCGGCGATGATCTGACTGCCCCATCTATAGAGAATGTCAAAGCAGTACTGCTGTAGCTCCAGGGCCCATCGAGCGATACGTACTGTTGGGTTGTCTATGGATTTTAATAATTTTATGTGATGAGTTCGAAATTATTACTCGCTCCTCTTTCTGGATTCTTTGCATCAACATTGCACCATCCATAGTCGCTGGCGTAGGTATGTAATGCGATTTTTTTTTTTTGTGAAATTGGGGCAAGCAAGGTCTGGAGCCTGGGCAACTTGTCTTTCAAGTTCTCCAACGCGGCTTGTTGTTCTTCGTTCCAAATCTATTTCCCTTCCCTTCTGGAGCAGACTAGTCATTCGATGTACGAATTCTTCAACGTTTGGTACGAATCGTTGGTACCAGGTTGCGAAACCCAATCATCGTTCCTTTGGCGTGTTCCTTTGGAATCACGTACAGCTGAGACCTTATCTGCATTACTATGGATCCCTGCTTCACTGATGACGTAACCCAAATTTACCACGCTCCTGCGAAACAAAGAAAAACTCTTTCCGGTTGAGCTTTTCTAAGAAAAAGCGTTTTAACTAAAATAGAATTATAGTTACTTCCTCACAGTGCTCTCTTCAGTCAACCAACATAATTCACTGCAAGCCGAACCTCGCCGAAATATGTTTCGTCGTTGGATCCGGACAAGTTCGTAAGTCTCTAACCTGCTTAATAACTTTAATCGTAATTTTCTGATCAAGTCAAAAACTATTAGTATTGCCCTAATTCGGATTATTCATTTGCGTTCTCTTAATTCCCATACGCACAGGGCAAAGCCAGGCAAACCGTGAACTCTTAACTCTACTATACCGAACAATAGAATCCACAGCCAGCGATCGTATTTTTATACCCCGAACTCATAAACTCGTAAAAAGAGTATATTAGTTTTTTGCAAATAAATGTAACAGGCAAATGGAAGCATTTCCGACCCCTTAAAGTATAAATATTCTTGATCGTCTTGATTGGTCGACGAGTTAAATCAATTTAGATATGTAAGTCCGTCCGTCTTTATGAACGCAGCGATCTCGGAAACTACACAAGCTATAGACCAAAACTTCTCGGCTAAAGATTCGCCTAAACCATGCACAGAATAAATTAATAATTTATAATTCTCCATAACTTGCATCGCTTCATTATTATCGGTAAAAATACACTTTAAATCTTTGTTTTCTTAACATATTTTAGAGACTATGGAAGCTACAGCTACCAAATTTAGTGTATTATGTTTTCGTAAAGTAGAGACAGATCAGTAATATTTCGTATTTTGGATACCATAGTTGGGACCAAGCGCATCTGCTGAGTTACGTGCGGTGGGTGTATGGGTGATTCTGTGGGCGCTTTTGACTAAAGTCTCCTCGCATGATTCATGTTGGGAAACAAAAACATGTAAGAACGATTTAGTCAGGTGTGCAATATTCGCTCAGAGTAACAACTTAAAAGAGTTGAATACGGTCGGTTATTGTGCTTTAGTTGTGTCTTTAGAACAGCTTATCAGTCATCTGTCTAAGCAATTCTATGATAGAATATCTTTACTACTGATGGAAATATTTCAATTATAACGAATTGCCACGTCTCTAGTGGACCTATCCAAAAAACCTATCTGACGCGGTTATACACCAATATATTTTTCAAACTTCAATTTCCTAATTTCAAAAATGGCGGAAAAATTGCGTTTATACGAGCAAACGGCCGGACAGAAATTCGAGGCCACCTGCCATGTTAGCTTAATCTCACGATTTCATAATTAAATCAAGCGTCAATCACTGCTTATATACTGATATTGGTATGAGGTGTGGATCATCTTAAGCCTCTGCTTTTCTGTAAGTCAAGAACTACAATTGGGTATTAGAAAACCACGCTCATCGAGTACGGTTGGTGCGGTAGAATTTCATACATTTTTTTGGAAAAATGGATATAGATTACAGGAAAGTATATAAAATCGTAGCAGATAGCAGCAAAGCAATTGTTATACCAATTAAAGTGTATTTTTCTGTATGTAAAGACCAGTAAATAAATTGATACTTCATTTTATTGAACGTATCAAATTGCTTAGAAGGTATTCCATCCACGTTCATATTTAACTTCAGAAATTTCTTCTTCAAAAATATGAGATTTTTCAACAAATTTTCACAATTGTGATGCCTTCAAGGCATCTTCTACCAACTCGTGTGCACATTTTCGTTGGCGCTTTTTGCAGTTTCGGCTGGAGACCATTGGACCATCAACTAAAGTGAGGGATCGCAACTAAAATGCACCTAATTGTTGAACTGTCACACTTGTGCTCAGGGCACACTTTTGTCACCTTGTCATTTAAAGCTGCAATAATTTGCGAATAATTGTGAAACCAATTACAACTGTTTTTTCACACATTTTTCTAATGTCACAATTAATTATGTATACATGCAAAAAAAGGCAAAAGCCATCATCAATGCAAAAAACCGTCATATGTACACATTGCCATTCACACTGAATAACACGAAACTACCAGCTGTTACCCATCTAGCGCTCCTAGCATCAATTTATCATTGTTATCAATTGTTCTCAGCGGCTAGCGCATCAATATCAGCGACGCTGCATTTTATTATCGTTTCGCTCTTTGCCTGTTTCGCACGCAATAAAAACCTTTTCGCTGTATTAAGAATCTCGATCGTTGTTATTATTTTCGATTGACACTTAAAATCGCAAAGCGGAATTTTCTAAATATTTTGTTCGCTGCAATTACAAAGCATTAAAGCTTATCATATATATCAATCGATGCTCAAACATTTACTTTTGCAACTAAATCTGCATATAAAAATTATTTCTCGTTTTTAAGTGCTAACAAAAAAGCTTGTTAGCCCTAAGTTTTGGTGACCCCGACGTGAACTATTGTTTTTTTTTTTTGCAAAAAATAATTAAAAATTATTCGATTGGTCAATTATTTGTTTCGGCGGCAACAAAAACGTACTTATGTACAGTCGTGCAGTAAATTGCCTAGCGGAGTATGTTCATAAATCTACATACATACAGACGCATTCGCTCTCGCTTTTCTTGCATTCTGCTTGCAATTGTGTTCGGGTAACTGTTACGCACGCGCTTTCAAGTACAGTGACAGTTGGTCAGCAAACTTTGCCTGCGTACGTGCACATAAGAACATATATATATATATATAAAGGTGCTGTTTCGGGTCGAACTATTTGGCCGCACTCTTTGTTAATTTATTTTGGTTATCATAGAAAGTTCGAGCGTGGATTAGGTCGCCCAGCCTACAAACAGGGTGTCCTTTTTAACGCGCAGGGTGGCGTCTTCTTATGAGCGGTTGCAGGCGTTACAAACCAAGCACAACCAAACACCACTTGCCAACATTGATGAGATTTCGTTGTCGGAGCTGCTTAAACGGATTGAGACAGTTGGAGGAATTGCGAAATCGGCAGTGAGTTACTGGATGCATTTGATAAACTTGCAGTCACATTGGAAACATCGGTTCGGTTTGATAACGCCAAACGTAGTAGAGCGTTGCCTTCTTGTTTACGTTTTAAGTGATCCTTTTCCTGCGTCCGTGACCAGATCCAGAGCGTTGCCGGCGGGACCGCCAATCAAATTCCCGACGTTTTCTGGTGGTTATACGGAGTGGGCAGATTTTTTTTCCATGTTCACATCTGTAATCCAAAATCACCCCGAACTAACAAATTTTAAAAAATTGCAGCATTTGCGGCTTTGTTTAAAGTATTCTGCGCTGGATACTATTCGTTCGTTGGAAATATCAGAGGCTAATTATTCTATTGCATTAGATTTATTACAAAATCGCTTTGATAACCGTCGCTGAGTATTTCAGGCACATATCGTTCAATTGGTTGGGCTCAAGAAAGAAGAGAATGGCTCTGCTGGTGTGGTTTGCGAACTATCGGACAAGTTCAGTGCCCATATTCGTACTATTATCAGTTTGGGCAACAAGGAGCAAATTGCTGGAGGCATCATTGTCCAAGTGCTATTACAAAAATTGGATCCTGTTTCGCTAGCAAAGTGGGAATAGAAGCTGGATGATCCCGCGTTCGCAAACATGATTCCGTCATGGATACAAATTGGCACATTTTTGGAGCAGCGATGCAGAACACTGGAGAGCGTGGATTATGCTATGGCAACGTATAAGCCGATCTCTGAGGTGGGCAGGAACATAAAGATTAACCCCAGTCAAACACAGCTTGTTGTTACTAACCCGATGGTCGCTGTTTGTGTATTTTGTAAGAGCACAGAACATTGTATATGACAATGCCCCAGATTTGACAATTTGTCTCCAAACTTGCGTCTTAAAGAAGCAAAAGTGTTGTCTCTATGCCTTTACTGTCTTAAAAATGGACATCTTTTCCGAACATGTAATTCTGGAAATTGTCGCACATGTGGATTCAATCACCATACATTGTTGCATTTGGATTTTTCGCCCTCAATTGCTCAACCTTGCACTCCAGCTCCAACTTCTCCAGCTCCTGCTTCTACTTCTCTTGTTGCCCACAATCTTAACAGCGATTTCGTGGTCATGGCCACTGCTATTGTTCTGATAAAGAATCGGGCTGGCACGTTAATTCCATGTCGTACAGTGTTGGATGGTGGATCACACCTGCATTTAATTACGTCTCGCGCAATAGCTCCAATTGAAGAAAACTAATTCCTTGCTGTTGCTGGCCTTGGAAATATTCCTTTCGCTACTGACGGTTATTCTGGTTATTCCGCAGTTATCACAGCACTTGTAGCTAGAGTTGACCTGTAATCTGGAGCTGGCCTGTTCTACAAACTAATGTGTGTCGGACAAATGAAGCTTCTACCGGGATGGCCTGTCCTACAAAAGACACGCCTTGGATGGATAGTTGCAAGTGGCAAACCGGTACTTCTCTTATGGCCAATCGTGCACCATCTAATGCCCAAACCGAGTCTAATAGCGTAGCTGATGAGTTGATTCGACGATTTTGGGAAGTTGAAAGCTTTCCAGAACCTATTGCTGAGGCAACAAAAGAATATTCTGATCCGAAGTGTGTGTGTTCAAGTTAGACACAGATACAAATGGTACGAAACCGGCTTCTTTTCTTGAAGTTCGAGCAATGCGGCAATTAGCAGACGATGACCAATCCTCATTTCCAATTGGTGCCAAAATTCTTCATAGAGATTTTTATGTCGATAACCTAATATCTGGTGGTGACTTGGTGCAAGAGGCAATCAAAGTTTTGAGCCAAGCCAAAGGCATCCTCTTTAAAGGTCATTTCGAACTCAGAAAATGATGCTAGAGTAACTCTGCCGTGCTAAAAGACGTTTCTGGTAAAGACAAGGACTCATTTTTAAAGTTTAGAGATGGAAGCGACATTACCAAAACTTTGGGCCTTGCTTGGGATCTTTCAACTGATAAGCAAATGTTTTCCTTTATGCCTGCCAATCAGACTTCTAAGCCTTGCAAGAGATTTGATCTGTCCACTGACGCTCGGTTTTACCATCCTTTAAAATTAATTGGACCAGTCATCGTAAAGGCAATATTTTTCTGCAGATTCTTTGGAAGGAGAAAATAGATTGGGATGACAGTGTTCAAGCTGATTTGTTTTAGTAAAGTTCAGTTATCTACATTTCCACGGTTGGTTTGCAATTCAATATGTGAGATAGAGGTCCACGGTTTCAGTGATGCCAGCATTACGGCGAGCGGAGCTTGCATATACGTGGTCTTAAAGGGACAGCAATCGTGGTCACATCTATTCTGCTCTAAGTCACGAGTGGCTCCACTTAAAACTCTTACGGTGCCAAAGCTTGAACTTTGTGGTGCACTAATGCAGGAAGTAGCTGAAATGAAACATTCCATTGATAGTCAAACTTTGTCGGCGCCAAAAACGAAAAATCTCTTCTTCAATAGCTGTCATCAAGAGGCTGTGCTCAGGTTTTAATTGGCAGACACAGATGACTGGCGATTTATTCCTCCGCGTTCCGCTCACTTTGGTGGCCTTTGGGAGGCGGCTGTGAAAACTGCAAAGCATCATTTCTACCGAGTTGTTGGGTCGTCTGTTCTTGGATTCGAAGAGCTCCGTACCCTCGTTTGCCAGATAACGGCAGTCGTTAATTCTCAACCGTTGCTTACAGGTTCAGAAGATCCAGAAGACCTTGATGTGCATACACTCACCCATTTTTTAGTTGGTGCTCACATTCTACATTCACAGAGCCTAACGTGATACGGCTTAACTTTAATCGCTTGGATAGCTGGCAACGAGTTTCATATCTGCACCAAGTCTTTTGATCTCGCTGGCGAGAAGAATATTTAAATCTTCTGCAAGAGCGATCTAAATGGCAAATTCCCAAACCTGTTCTGACTCTGCACCCCATCGTTCTCGTTAAAGAAGAGAACTTACCTCCTCTAAAATGGCCACTAGCCAGAGTGGTTGAATTGGTCAAGGGAACAGATGACATCACACGCGTTGCAGTTCTGAAGACGGCTACTGGTCTCTTGAAACGAGCAACTAACAAGCTGTCTGCTTCCCCTTAACGGTTTTGCTGAAGCTCAATCGTTCAACAGGGGGAGTATGTTCGGCTCAGCAGATAAACATTAAATACTTATTTTGCTTTTGTCTAATTTTGTAACTTGCCCAGCAAGGCAAGCAAACAACCTATATCGTTGTTTGGCGCTTCTCGCATAACACAGCATAACACAAAACTACCCATCTAGCGCTCCTCGCATTGCACTCAATTGTTTGCCTATGTTTGCTCAATTTATCACTGTTGTCAATTGTTCTAAGCGGCTAGCGCATCAATATCAGTGACGCTGCATTTTATTATCGTTTCGCTCTTTGCCTGTTTCGCACGCAATAAAAACCTTTTCGCTGTATTAAGAATCTCGATCGTTGTTATTATTTTCGATTGACACTTAAAATCGCAAAGCGGAATTTTACCCAAACATATAGAACATGTACATAAACACTTTATTTTAAGCATTAACAACTAAATACCTCCCACCCTGAAGGCCTGTGTTGCTCTGACTTAACTTTTAGTGTTCCATAATTAATTTCTAAGATACAATAAACTAAGTGAAAAAATAATACGATTGAAGTTCATGTGATGTGTCAGGTCGCCACAGCATCAATTGATAACTTCTGTGTCTTTCATGGTAATTAAATCCTGTTGGATAGTAGACCCCACTCTACATGAATTATTGAGTGATTTGCCCATTTTATGGTGGAGAATATAATAGTGAGGTTCTGTGCGGATTGCGCTGTGTAAAACGGAAGAGTGTCCGGGAGTAATATATTCGTTCATTAGCTCGTCAAATGTGTGGGAATGGCATAATATGCAGAAGGGATTGTAGCCTTAGAACGTGTTGGTCACACTGATCAACAACGATTAGTGAGTTACCAATAGTGAAAAAGGAGATCGTGGTAAGAGTTCGTAAAGAGTAGATGTGAATTGTCGCGAATCATTGAAGAATAAGTTAAAGGTTGCTTAAGTTTAAGTACCCTGAAACAATGTTATCATTACCATCTAAACTCCCGATAAAAAAATAAACAATTTGTGAAACCCACATTTGATTTTCTCAGCTGATCATCGCAATTTATCATATTATTCTCCAATTGGATTATTATGATATGAATGGCAACCTGACTTGTATTTGGCTGAAGAACTGCCGGTTGACTGTTGTTTCATTTTCATAGTTAGTCATACACACTTAGCATATAATAAATGTTGACGAACAAGATTATGAATCATACTTAAGCTAAGTTAAGTTTAAATTAAGAGTACCAAATGAAATTCACACTGTTATACGCTCGCTAATACGCTAAATTACGCTGAATACTCGCGCCTGTTAGACTTCGCTCGTAGCATAAGCAATATGAATAATTAAATCACTCTGAAATCGACATCCAAGGTGCAAGTTCACCTTATGGGGTTTGAATAACGAAATATAGTGTATCCATTTAAGTAATTAAAAATAAGTCGCTTCCTTGGTAGGAAAAAATAAATATCATGAAGTGTGTTTTGGTAATCCTCTTCACGTCCCTAGTCAGCTAAAAAGGGAATAAGCCTGTAAGTAAAAAAATAAATAAATATTCCCAAATGCCATATTATAAATAAAAAGATATAACAAATAAATTGCCGTATCGGAATAGCAGTAAATATTGATATATTGCCTTATATTCTCATTGCCTCTGCTTACATACATTTGTATATACAGTTACCCTTGCGGTATCACAATCCACGAGAGAGCGGCAAAAATCGAAGTTCAAAGGCTGTTCAATATTCCGCCCTCGCTTTGAACCATACTTATAAGTTAACACATAAATTCCATAGCAACTAAGTAACACTACTTGAATAATGCTGACTAACACATAAATCCCGTAGCAACTAAGTAACACCACTTGAATAAGGCCACTTGAAATAATGTTGGCTGACACATAAATTCCGTAGCAACTAAGTAACACTACCCGAATAATGCTGACACGCCAAGTGTGGGTTCAGTGCTCTGCACTAGCAACGGTCAGCAGCGATCATATGACACTGCATGGCTGAAGTGCTGCGGCACTTAGAATGCTGAGTCGGCATGCCGATTATGGGCCAATGGCGCGATGCATTGTCTTCACTGGGTAGAACTATGTTTTGTCTTTGTGAGTAGCTTCAGTTTGATTTTGAATAAAGTAGACGCAAGTCGCTTCGAATTGTACTCCGGCACACTGCCGTTATTTGTCTTTATTGAAATACATTACTGTACCACAAGGACAGTAATCAGCAAAGGGGACGAAGTCAAGTCTCCCACCATATTCATCCTAACGTAATACTCCTAAGGATTCTACTTGGATCAACATCCTTGAGAGAAAACCACAGGACCTGGATCACATCATCAGGAGGCACGTGGACACGCCGCGGCCACCGGATTGCATAACTAAAATAACTGGCGCCCATCGTCCCAATACCCACTAATTCATAGGCAACAATACAAAACATGTAAGTTGCCAAGTGAATTCAAATTACAAATAAGAAATCGGAAAATACATAAATTCAAATTACAAATAAGAAATTGTGAAAAATACATATCATATTTTGCCAAGAATAAACAACTGCCACTGTCACTAAAACAATTATATGCCCAATGCAAAAAATCTCATACAAGTGTCGTAGTTAACAAATGAGCTGGAACACCTATAGGGAAATTAAAACCGAATACAACAGTGACGATAGTATAGGCGAAGAACAAGTTGGTTGGTGCCCAGAAGATCAGGTAGACAACACAATGGACCCTTCACAAATTCAAGCCCTCATTGACAATGCCGTTAGATCGGCACTGTCACAACAACAGTCCCAAATAAATTCAATAACTCAAGAAATACAAAGGTTGCAAGTGAAAACGCCATCGGTCGCCTCTTACCAAAAAATAACTGTTATTCCCGGGGCAAAATGTGACATAAAACTCGACATAATAAAATCCGTACCAGACTTCTCTGGTGCACAAGACCAATATGTTGCTTGGAGACAAGCAGCAGTTGATGCGTATGAACTTTTCAAGCCCTTCGACGGCAGTAGCGAACACTACCAAGCAGTAGCCATTCTTAGGAACAAGGTCACAGGGCCTGCTGGAGCCCTGCTTATCTCCTACAACACGGTGCTAAATTTCGACGCCATCCTGGCTAGATTAGATTGCACCTATGCCGACCGAACATCCCTGCGCCTACTGAGGCAAAACTTAGACATGGTCAGACAAGGTGAAATGACACTTATGCAGTACTATGACGAGGTCGAAAAGAGACTAACTCTGGTAACTAATAAGATTGTTATGTCACACGAACAAGAAGGCGCTGATTTGCTTAACGCTGAAGTTAGAGCCGATGCCTTACACACCTTCATATCAGGCTTGAGGAAACAACTCAAAGCTGTCGTATTCCCAGCGCAACCCAAAGACCTGCCCTCTGCGCTAGCCCTCGCCGTAGAAGCAGAAGCCAGTATAGAGAGGAGCATGTTTGCAAACTCCTATGCTAAAACTGTTGAGGAACGTTCCCAAACAGCTGAAAACAGCAAACACAGACCATATGGTAGACCGAACAAAAACTATAGGGAAGACCACGGTCAAGAGCGAAATCCTCACTACAGAAACAAAAAATATGCTCAAAAGGAGCAACCCAATAAAGAAAGCCAAGAGCAAGCTCCACAACCGATGGAGATAGACTCTTCTTCTAAATTCAGGCAGCGTACTGAATATAAGCAGTACCAACCAAATGAGTCAAACGCTCCTAAGAGGAGGAACTCCTCAGAGCGACAAACAGGTCCGAGACGGCAACGTCTTAATAACATTGTTCAAGCGGATTCCGAAGAACAAAAGATAGCATACGAAAAAGCCGCAAAGGCTGCTGTCGAAGCAATTGACAGCGAGGAAGAGTACGATCAAGCCGACTCTGTCCATTTTTTAGGGAACACTCCCGGTTACCGTTCATTGAACGACGGTTGGCTGGGAGAACATTAAAAATGCTAATCGATACTGGCGCGGCAAAAAACTATGTTAAGCCCGTAAAGGAGCTGAAAACCATATTGCCGGTCGCCAAACCCTTCTCAGTGAACTCAATACACGGGTCCACTGAAATAAAGGAGAAATGCCTGATAAACATTTTTAATCACACTTCCCCCTTTTTCTATTAGACACACTTAGTTCGTTCGATGCCATTATTGGATTCGACTTGTTAACACAAGCCGGAGTACAGTTGAACCTTACCAAAAGTCTACTAGAGTATCAGGGCATTTCTGAAGAAATTCAATACCAGAACTGCACTGATGTAAATTTCACCGATGTAAATGACATCGTAGTCCCTATCTCCGTCAAAAAGGAGTTCAGGAACATGATACTTAAGAGGAAAAAGGCCTTTTCAACAACAGAAGAAGCACTCCCTTTCAATACCTCAGTCACTGCCACAATCCGCACGGTCGACAATGAGCCAATATATGCCAGAAGTTACCCAAGTCTAATGGGCGTTTCTGACTTCATAAACAATGAAGTCAAGCAACTACTAAAAAACGGCATCATCAGACCATCAAGGTCACCCTACAACAGCCCAACGTGGGTTGTTGACAAAAAAGGCACTGACGCCTATGGCAACGCTAACAAAAGGTTAGTTATCGACTTCAGGAAACTGAACGAAAAGACTATACCTGATCGTTACCCAATGCCCAGCATTCCCATGATTCTAGCGAACCTGGGAAACGCTAAATACTTCACTACCCTCAGTCAGGGTATCACCAAATATACCTTGCGGAACATGACCGCGAAAAAACCTCGTTCTCTGTTTGCGGTGGCAAATATGAATTCTGCCGACTGCCATTTGGCCTTAAGAATGCTGGCAGCATCTTCCAAAGGGCAATCGATGATGTTCTAAGGGAACATATCGGGAAAATTTGCTACGTCTACGTAGACGATGTCATAGTTTTCTCAAAAAACGAAATTGACCATGTCAAGCACATTGACACGGTACTCAAATGCCTGATCGAAGCCAATATGAGGGTAAGCCAAGAGAAAACTAACTTTTTTAAAGAAAGCGTAGAGTATCTTGGTTTCATCGTAAGCAAAGACGGCACCAGATCCGACCCAGAGAAGGTCAAAGCCATTCAAGAGTACCCCGAACCCAAAAGTGTCTACAGTGTCAGATCCTTCCTGGGTCTGGCAAGCTATTACAGAGTCTTCATAAAAGACTTTGCATCCATAGCTCGCCCAATAAGCAATATTCTAAAAGGAGAAAATGGTTCAGTGAGTAAACATAGGTCAAAGAAAATAACAGTCGAGTTTAATGAAACCCAACGCAACGCGTTTCAACGCCTGCGCAACATTTTGGCGTCAGAAGACGTAATTTTGAGGTATCCAGACTTTAAAAAAGCCTTTGACCTAACCACTGATGCCTCAGCAAACGGAATTGGCGCAGTCCTATCCCAAGAAGGCAGACCAATTACCATGATTTCTCGTACCCTAAAAAATGCTGAACTGAACTATGCAACCAACGAACGGGAGTTGCTAGCCATCGTGTGGGCTTTAGGTAAATTACAAAACTACCTATATGGCTCCAGAGAAATTAACATTTTCACTGACCACCAGCCTCTCACCTTCGCAGTAGCAGACAAAAACACCAATGCAAAAATAAAAAGGTGGAAAGCCTACATCGACCAATACAACGCCAAGGTTTGCTATAAGCCTGGCAAAGAAAATTTTGTAGCAGATGCATTGTCCAGACAAAATCTCAATGCCCTACAAAATGAACCTCAATCAGACGCCGCAACCGTTCACAGCGAACTTTCACTGTCCTACACGGTCGAGGCCACGGACAAGCCGTTAAATTGCTTCAGAAACCAGATCGTCCTGGAAGAAGCACGTTTCCCTTTAAAACGCATCATTGTTTTGTTCCGCAACAAAACTCGCCACCTGATCAACTTTACTGCCAAGAGCAGCATTTTAGAAACTCTCAAAGAGGTTGTAAATACAGAGGTCGTGAACGCTATCCACTGTGACCTCCCCACACTAGCAAGTTTCCAACACGAACTAATTGCTTATTTTCCTTCTACAAAATTTCAGTTTTGTAAAAATCTCGTACAAGATATAACAGACAAAAATGATCAGTTGGAATTGGTAAATAGCGAGCACAACAGAGCGCACAGAGCAGCCCAAGAAAACGTTAAACAAATCTTGCGCGACTACTACTTCCCGAACATGAGCAATTTAGCCAAAGAAGTAGTCTCAAAGTCTTGCAAAGTTTGCACACAAGCAAAATATGATAGACACCCCAAGAAACAACAGCTTGGCGAAACACCAATCCCTCAATACACGGGCGAAATGTTACACATAGACATATTCTCGACCGACAAAAAGCAATTTTTGACTTGCGTCGACAAGTTTTCCAAATTCGCCCTAGTACAACCAATAATATCAAGAACAATTGTCGACATTAAAGGTCCCCTGTTGCAAATTGTGAATATGTTCCCCAACATTAAAACAATATATTGCGATAACGAACCTTCATTCAACTCAGAGACCATAACATCCATGTTGAAAAACCAATACAACATCGATATTGTAAACGCTCCTCCCTTACACAGTTCATCAAATGGCCAAGTAGAACGATTCCACAGTACGTTAGTTGAGATCGCTAGGTGCCTAAAGATCGACAAAAAAATTGAGGACACAGTTGAATTGATACTGAGAGCAACGGTAGAATACAATAAATCGCAACATTCGGTCATTTGCGAAAAACCAGTTGAAGTTCTCCATGAGGGACCCAAAAATCGCAGTTCCGGTATTACTGCCAAACTGGCAAAAACGCAACAAAACACTATAGAAAGGTGCAACGCAAACAGGCAAAACCGCGTATTTGAGGTAGGAGAGGAAGTATTCCTCAAAAACAACAAGAGGTTAGGAAACAAGCTAACCCCCCTCTGCACCAGACAGAAAATACAAGCAGACCTAGGAACGTCTGTCTTAATTAAGGGGAGGGTGGTCCACAAGGACAACCTAAAATAGTTTTACCTTATTTTTAGTTAGGAAATAAGTCCTCCAAGACAAAGCACCACTATTTCACCACTCAATCCAAATTACAGGTTCACCTTCATAGCGCTTACCATCCTTGCAATAGCAAATGCTCGGATCACCGATTTCTCGCATGCCAACTATATTCCAGTAATAGACGGTGAAGTATTGGTGTTCGAACACCGTGACTACTTAAGGCACACTAGTAACCTTTCTGAATTCGTCAGCATAATAGAGGAGACAGAAAAATTATCCGATTTATTCCCCCAATCACATATGCGCAAACTGCTTGATGTTGATTCTGACCACTTAAAAACACTGCTATCCGTCCTTAAAATACACCATAGAATGGCGAGGAGCTTAGACTTCCTAGGCACAGCCCTAAAGGTAGTAGCAGGTACCCCAGATGCCTCTGATTTCTTAAAAATCAGGGTAACAGAAGCACAGTTAATCGAATCTAATTCCAGACAAATAGCCATAAATTCTGAGACACAGAAACAGATAAACAAACTAACCGATACTGTAAACCAAATAATAAAAGCTCAACAAAATAAGTTAACCGACATCCCACACTTGTATGAAACGCTCTTGGCTAGAAATAGAATGTTAACTATCGAAATTCAAAACTTAATCCTCACAATAACCTTGGCAAAATCTGGTATAGTAAATCCCACAATATTAAATCATGAAGATTTGAATTCACTTGTCAAGCAGGACACTCCAATAGTTAGTTTAATAGAAGCCTCAAAGATTAGGGTCCTTCAGTCCGATGACATAATTCACATACTAGTAGCTTTCCCAAGGGTCGAAGCAAGATGCAAGAAAATCACCATCTATCCCGTGTCTCACAATCACACTATACTACGTCTCGACGAGAACTCACTGGCCGAATGCGAAAAGGACACCTTTGCGGTCACTGAGTGCATTCAGACCGCACACAACAGCATTTGCGAACGATCTCGACGTGAGTCCTGTGCGACACTACTCTACTCGGGAAGCATGGCCCAATGCCACACTCAACCCAGTCACCTAAAGGAAATAATGCCCGTCGATCATGGCGTTATTATCATCAACGAGGCGACTGCCCGAATACGCACGGATGATAACCCAGAAGTAATCGCAAAAGGAACCCACTTAGTGACGTTTGAACGAGTAGCTGTAGTCAACGGAACCGAATTTGTGAACGAGCGAAAAGAGATGAATAAAATCCCTGGCATCGTAAGGTCTCCACTTCTTAGGGTCATCGGCCATGACTCGACTCTGAGCATCCCATTACTACACCGAATGAGCAACGAAAACTTACGCTCCATCCAAGAAGTGAAGGAAGACATCGATAGTGCTGGATCGCCCAAATTATGGTTCGCAGTTGGGGCAATACTAAATGTGGGTCTCATTGCCTCACTCCTCCTTGTCCAGGCCATAAGGAAGAGACGAGCATCTATAAAAATCCAAAGCGTGATCGACAACTTTAACATGACCGAGGACGGTCATAAACCTGAGGGGGGCAGTTAACACATAAAATCCGTAGCAACTAAGTAACACTACTTGAATAATGCCGACTAACACATAAATCCCTTAGCAACTAAGTGACACCACTTGAATAAGGCCACTTGAAATAATGTTGGCTGACACATAAATTCCGTAACATTAAGTAACACTACCCGAATAATGCTGATACGCCAAGTGTGGGTTCAGTGCTCTGCACTAGTAACGGTCAGCAGCGATCATATGACACTGCATGACTGAAGTGTTGCGGCACTTACAATGCTGAGTCGGCATGCCGATTATGGGTCAGTGGCGCGATGCATTGTCTTCACTGGGTAGAACTATGTTTTGTCTTTGTGAGTAGTTTTAGTTTGATTTTGAATAAAGTAGACGCAAGTCGCTTCGAATTGTACTCCGGCACACTGCCGTTATTTGTCTTTATTGAAATACATTACTGTACCTCACGGACAGTAAGCAGCAAAGGAGACGAAGTCAAGTCTCCCATCATATTCATCCTAAAGAGATACTCCTAAGGATTCTACTTGGATCAACATCCTTGAGAGAAAACCACAGGACCTGGATCACATCATCAGGAGGCACGTGGACACGCCGCGGCCACCGGATTGCATAATTAAAATAACTTATATATGTACATACCCACTCGGCGTTTGTCTTTAGCTTGCATGCATATCATTGTTTTTTTTTAACTGCTGCTGCAATTCACTCGGTTTCGTTTCTCGTTCAATGCCGGCTGTCAATAAGTAGCGGCATACACCTGGCGCTCGTATTAAGCGCATATCCCTCAAATTCGTTCTTACTTAAGCTAGTATCCGTTTTGAGCGTTGCGTGCACGTCATTGTTGTTGTTTATCTGCCGATCCAATTATCTCGACTTCTTTGTTGCTTAAGCTGGCATTTGCGAGCATACATTTTTGTTGTTCTATCACCGCTGCAAGTATTTTATTTGTTTGTTTATTCATGTATTCTGACGTTCGCTATAGTGATTGCATACACTTTCAAATATAAGTTGAGCTTGTCTTTTCATTTGTTCAATAGGTTTGAATTTATTGAAGCTATTTCACCGCTTTTCTTAAGCATCTTCTGTCTTCGTTTTTCTAAAATCAATTTTCTCCTATCAGCCAGAGAAAACAGTGCCTCATAATTTGTGGACAATACCAAGTGCCTTAGCACTTGCTGATCCCTATTTTTATAAGCCCCAAAAAGTCGATACGCTTTTAGGAGCAGATGACTTCTTTGATTTGTTGAGAGAAGGTCATGTTAAGCAAAGTAGAGATACGCCGACATTGCACTGTACTTGGGTGGGTGACGTCTGGACGCTGTAAAACTCTAAGCTTACCAATCACCAATTGCCTGCTCTATGGTAAGCACGGACCAAGAGTCCTGCCCTCTTAAAAAATTAGTTAAAAAATTCCGTGAGTTGGTACAAGTTCCAAATGCTTCAATTTATAAAGTATACACCCCAGAACAAATGCTTTGTAAGAAAGATTTTCTTCAAAATACTGTTTGATTTTCCTCGAATCATTTGCAAGTGTCGCTGCCCTTTAAATAAAGTCCAAATTGTCTCGGCTTGTCGTACGAAATTACGAAGATACGTTTCATGTCATTTGAATGGCGACGGCAACATAGACCGAACATTCACTCGATGTTCATTACCTTTATAGAAGAATACTTGAGCCTTGGATTGCAACAGACAACCTCATTCCGAGAGAACCGCATTGTTTCATACCTTACCAATGCGTGGATAAACTACAAAGCACATCCAGAAAACTTCGGGTCGTTTTAGACGCATCCTGCAAGACCACTATTCAGGTCTCGCTGAATGATTTGCTCTTGGTTGGAGTGACCATTCAATCGTGTCTGTTCGCGACATTGTTAAAGTTCTTCTGTCGATTGTCTGGTGACGAAATCAAAAAGATCCATTGCGAATATATATATATATATAATATGATACTGCGAGCGCTCCATTTTTAGCAGTCAGAAGCTTAAAATATCTTTGTGACATTTACACACAGTCTCATCCTCTCGACCCCCGTGCTTCAGCCACTGATTTATTGTCGGCGATTTATTAACAGGAGCAGATACGACGAAAGTTGTTGCGAAAGTAATTAGTTTAAATATTAGACACTATTGGATAATTCCTAACAAAATGGATAGCAAACTGCCAAACAGATGTAGTCAGTCAAGGTAACTCATCAATTTATTTGTGGAGATCACGATGACTTGAAGACTATGTTCAGTATAGAACCCACAGGTGGATGTTTTCGAATTTCATTTCGCGAAAGTAAAGGCAGAAGAAGCAAGAAATTTTGTCATTCATTGCCCGGCTGTTCCATCCGCTAGGGTAATAATGTCTTCTAATTTTAGGAAGTTGAAAGCATTCCAGAACCTATTGCTGAGGCAACGAAAGAATATTCTGACTGCGAGCAACATTTTGTTAAGAATTTTCAGAGATTGCCAACAGGAGAATACTCCGTGCAGCTGCCTCTTAAACGCAGTCGGGATGAATTGGGTGAATTCTATCAACAAGCATTTCGCAGATTTATATCGCTAGAGAAGAAGTTGACATTGGCCAGATGTATCGCTGCATTCGAATTACGCCCCCAGATAACTACCTACTATGCATCCTCTGGCAAGATTCAACTGAATCCGAAGTGTGTGTGTTCAAGTTAGACACAGATACAAATGGTACGAAACCGGCTTTTAGCAAACGATGAGCAATCCTCATTTCCAATTGGTGCCGAAATTCTTCGTAGAGATTTTTATGTCGATAACCTAATATCTGGTGGTGACTTGGTGCAAGAGGCAATCAAAGTTTTGAACCAAGCCACAGGCATCCTCTTTAAAGGTCATTTCGAACTCAGAAAATGGTTCTAGAGTAACTCTGCCGTGCTAAAAGACGTTTCTGGTAAAGACAAGGACTCATTTTTAAAGTTTAGAGATGGAAGCGACATTACCAAAACTTTGGGCCTTGCTTGGGATCTTTCAACTGATAAGCAAATGTTTTCCTTTATGCCTGCCAATCAGACTTCTAAGCCTTGCAAGAGATTTGATCTGTCCACTGACGCTCGGTTTTACCATCCTTTAAAATTAATTGGACCAGTCATCGTAAAGGCAATATTTTTCTGCAGATTCTTTGGAAGGAGAAAATAGATTGGGATGACAGTGTTCCAGCTGCTTTGTTTTAGTAAAGCTCAGTTATCTACATTTCCACGGTTGGTTTTCAATTCAATATGTGAGATAGAGGTCCACGGTTTCAGTGATCCCAGCATTACGGCAAACGGAGCTTGCATATACGTGGTCTTAAAGGGACAGCAATCGTGGTCACATCTATTGTGCTCTAAGTCACGAGTGGCTCCACTTAAAACTCTTACGGTGCCAAAGCTTGAACTTTGTGGTGCACTAATGCAGGAAGTAGCTGAAATGAAACATTCCATTGATAGTCAAACTTTGTCGGCGCCAAAAACGAAAAATCTCTTCTTCAATAGCTGTCATCAAGAGGCTGTGCTCAGTTTTTAATTGGCAACACAGATGACTGGCGACTTATTCCTCCGCGTTCCGCTCACTTTGGTGGCCTTTGGGAGGCGGCTGTGAAAACTGCAAAGCATCATTTCTACCGAGTTGTTGGGTCGTCTGTTCTTGGATTCGAAGAGCTCCGTACCCTCGTTTGCCAGATAACGGCAGTCGTTAATTCTCAACCGTTGCTTACAGGTTCAGAAGATCCAGAAGACCTTGATGTGCATACACTCACCCATTTTTTAGTTGGTGCTCATTCTACATTCACAGAGCCTGACGTGATACGGCTCAACTTTAATCGCTTGGATAGCTGGCAACGAGTTTCATATCTGCACCAAGTCTTTTGATCTCGCTGGCGAGAAGAATATTTAAATCTTCTGCAAGAGCGATCTAAATGGCAAATTCCCAAACCTGTTCTGACTCTGCACCACATCGTTCTCGTTAAAGAAGAGAACTTATCTCCGCTAAAATGGCCACTAGCCAGAGTGGTTGAATTGGTCAAGGGAACAGATGACATCACACGCGTTTCAGTTCAGAAGACGGCTACTGGTCTCTTAAAACGAGCAACTAACAAGCTGTCTGCTTCCCCTTAACGGTTTTGTTGAAGCTCAATCGTTCAACAGGGGGAGTATGTTCGGCTCAGCAGATAAACATTAAATACTTATTTTGTTTTGTCTAATTTTGTAACTTGCCCAGCAAGGCAAGCAAACAACCTATATCGTTGTTTGGCGCTTCTCGCATAACACAGCATAACACAAAACTACCCATCTAGCGCTCCTCGCATTGCACTCAATTGTTTGCCTATGTTTGCTCAATTTATCACTGTTGTCAATTGTTCTAAGCGGCTAGCGCATCAATATTAGTGACGCTGCATTTTATTATCGTTTCGCTCTTTGCCTGTTTCGCACGCAATAAAAACCTTTTCGCTGTATTAAGAATCTCGATCGTTGTTATTATTTTCGATTGACACTTAAAATCGCAAAGCGGAATTTTCTAAAAATTTTGTTCGCTGAAATTACAAAGCATTAAAGCTTATTATATATATCAATCGATGCTCAAACATTTACTTTTGCAACTAAACCTGCATATAAAAATTATTTCTCGTTTTTAAGTGCTAACAAAAAAAGCTTGTTAACCCAACACTCATACTCTTACCCAAACATGTAGAACATGTACATAAACACTTTATTTTAAGCATTAACAACTAAATACCTCCCACCCTGAAGGCCTGTGTTGCTCTGACTTAACTTTTAGTGTTCCATAATTAATTTCTAAGATACAATAAACTAAATGAAAAAATAATACGACTGAAGTTAATGTGATGTGTCAGGTCGCCACAGCCTCAATTGATAACATCTGTGTCTTTCATGGTAATTAAATCCTGTTGGATAGTAGACCCCACTCTACATGAATTATTGAGTGATTTGCCCATTTTATGGTGGAGAATATAATAGTGAGGTTCTGTGCGGATTGCGCTGTGTAAAACGGAAGAGTGTCCGGGAGTAATATATTCGTTCATTAGCTCGTCAAATGTGTGGGAATGGCATAATATGCAGAAGGGATTGTAGCCTTAGAATGAAATGAAATTCACACTGTTATACGCTCGCTAATACGCTAAATTACGCTAAATACTCGCGCCTGTTAGATTTCGGTCGTAGCATAAGCAATATGAATAGTTAAATCACTCTGAAATCGACATCCAAGGTGCAAGTTCACCTTATGGGGTTTGAATAACGAAATATAGTGTATCCATTTAAGTAATTAAAAATAAGTCGCTTGTGCCGTAACGGCACGTTGGAGATTTCCTTGCTTGGAAAAAATAAATATCATGAAGTGTGTTTCGGTAATCCTCTTCACGTCCCTAGTCAGCTAAAAAGGGAATAAGCCTGTAAGTAAAAAATAAATAAATATTCCCACATGCCATATTATAAATAAAAAGATATAACAAATAAATTGCCGTATCGGAATAGCAGTAAATATTGATATATTGCCTTACATTCTCATTGCCTCTGCTTACATACATTTGTATATACAGTTACCCTTGCGGTATCACAATCCACAAGAGAGCGGCAAAAATCGAAGTTCAAAGGCTGTTTAGTATTCCGCCCTCGCTTTGAACCATACTTATATATGTACATACCCACTCGGCGTTTGTCTTTAGCTTGCGCGCATATCATTGTTTTTTTTTAACTGCTGCTGCAATTCACTCGGTTTCGTTTCTCGTTCAATGCTGGCTGTCAATAAGTAGCGGCATACACCTGGCGCTCGTATTAAGCGCATATCCCTCAACTTCGTTCTTACTTAAGCTAGTATCCGTTTTGAGCGTTGCGTGCACGTCATTGTTGTTGTTTATCTGCCGATCCAATTATCTCGACTTCTTTGTTGCTTAAGCTGGCATTTGCGAGCATACATTTTTGTTGTTCTATCACCGCTGCAAGTATTTTATTTGTTTGTTTATTCATGTATTCTGACGTTCGCTATAGTGATTGCATACACTTTCAAATATAAGTTGAGCTTGTCTTTTCATTTGTTCAATAGGTTTGAATTTATTGAAGCTATTTCACCGCTTTTCTTAAGCATCTTCTGTCTTCGTTTTTCTAAAATCAATTTTCTCCTATCAGCCAGAGAAAACAGTGCCTCATAATTTGTGGACAATACCAAGTGCCTTAGCACTTGCTGATCCCTATTTTTATAAGCCCCAAAAAGTCGATACGCTTTTAGGAGCAGATGACTTCTTTGATTTGTTGAGAGAAGGTCATGTTAAGCAAAGTAGAGATACGCCGACATTGCACTGTACTTGGGTGGGTGACGTCTGGACGCTGTAAAACTCTAAGCTTACCAATCACCAATTGCCTGCTCTATGGTAAGCACGGACCAAGAGTCCTGCCCTCTTAAAAAATTAGTTAAAAAATTCCGTAAGTTGGTACAAGTTCCAAATGCTTCAATTTATAAAGTATACACCCCAGAACAAATGCTTTGTGAGAAAGATTTTCTTCAAAATACTGTTTGATTTTCCTCGAATCATTTGCAAGTGTCGTTGCCCTTTAAATAAAGTCCAAATTGTCTCGGCTTGTCGTACGAAATTACGAAGATACGTTTCATGTCATTTGAATGGCGACGGCAACATAGACCGAACATTCACTCGATGTTCATTACCTTTATAGAAGAATACTTGAGCCTTGGATTGCAACAGACAACCTCATTCCGAGAGAACCGCATTGTTTCATACCTTACCAATGCGTGGATAAACTACAAAGCACATCCAGAAAACTTCAGGTCTCGCTGAATGATTTGCTCTTGGTTGGAGTGACCATTCAATCGTGTCTGTTCGCGACGTTGTTAAAGTTCTTCTGTCGATTGTCTGGTGACGAAACCAAAAAGATCCATTGCGAATATATCGCTAACACACGATCACATATGATACTGCGAACGCTCCATTTTTAGCAGTCAGAAGCTTAAAATATCTTTGTGACATTTACACACAGTCTTATCCTCTCGACCCCCGTGCTTCAGCCACTGATTTAATGTCGGCGATTTATTAACAGGAGCAGATACGGCGAAAGTTGTTGCGAAAGTAATTAGATTAAATATTAGACACTATTGGATAATTCCTAACAAAATGGATAGCAAACTGCCAAACAGATGTAGTCAGCCAAGGTAACTCATCAATTTATTTGTGGAGATCACGATGACTTGAAGACACTAGGTTTAGTATAGAACCCACAGGTGGATGTTTTCGAATTTCGTTTCGCAAAAGTAAAGGCAGAAGAAGCAAGAAATTTCGTCATTCATTGCCCGGCTGTTCCATCCGCTAGGGTAATAATGTCTTCTAATAACAAAAACAACATTTTTTCTCTAAGAATTGTGGCTAGTCAAAGATGGATGGCAAATGCAAATGATTTCAAAGGGCTCAATTCGTCGTGTATTCCTGGAATGAATGAGAGGTGTTCAGTGTCAAATTCATGGATTCGCTGACGCTTCAACAAAGGCATGCGGTTGTTGTTTTTATGTACGCATTGTCCATAACACAGTATCGGTACGGTTGCTTATTACGCGATCTAGAGTAGCACCTCTCAAAACAAAAACAGTACCTTTGTTGGAGCTGTGTGCGACTCACTTATTAGCTAACGTCTGGGAGGAAGTTCGAAACATAGTTGATTTTCCGATCGACTAACTATCTTGTGGTCCGATTCCGAGGTGGTTCTTCAATGGCTTCAGACACACACCCATCGAAATTTACCACTTTCGTTGCAAACAGAGTTGCAGACATTCAAGACATCATGTCAACTGATTTTTGGCGTCATATGCCTATCCATGATAATCCAGCTGACTTGGTGTCAAGAGGTTGCTTAGTAAGTGAACTTATTTTTTCGCAGTGGCTTACAGGACCCCAGTTTTTGCTGCAAGATGCTACAAGTTGGTCTGAAAATGCTCACCTCAAACTTAGAAAGGCCATTCAACTGGAAAAGAAGACATCTGCCAAGGCTCTAATTGTAGTCGATGTCAACTTAAATCCAATACTTCAGATTGTGGAGAACTCATTATCGTATTTTAAAGCAGTCCGCATCATTTCATATATGCTTCACTTCATTAACAAACGAAAAGGATTCACTAGGATTCAACGGATAAATTTGCTGCCGCCTTTTTTACTGTTGCCGAGGCTTTTATAAAAGAGGCATCATCGAACTTACAGTTGTCACATCAAAATTGAATCCCTTCATCTCAGCTGAGCAGGTTGGCAAAAGCAAGTTCTCTTTGTTGCGAGTTGGTGGTCGCATGCTCTATTGACCAACAACACAAAGTTTCCAATGATCATGCCTAAGAACTGTAGACTTGTCAAAGAGAGAGATCTCAGCTTGAGTGTTATTGACGTGCTTTATTTTGTGCTCCAATACTTTTATTTATCTTTGCATTAATAATCTGCCTTTTGTTTCTGTATTTAACTCTATATTGGGCTTTATTTAAAAGCTTTATTTTTGCTGTGCAAAGTGCCTTCTGTGGTGTAGTGTAAGTCTTTTTAATAAACTTATTAATTTTAAGTAATGCGGCGTCAGTGCTGTGTTGTTGTTATTGTCTGTTTTGGTTGTCGCTATTCTACGCTCTATATTGATTGCTTGTGTGTGTGTTTTCTTGTGAATCACGCTTTCGCAAATCTCGCTGCTTGTTGTCCGTTACAAGAATTGTTTGTGTAAAACTTTTTTTGTTTTGAGCGTCTGCTTGCGCTATTCTCGTCTGCCGTTGTTTTGTCTGCTTTGTGCTCTCGCACCTAATTTGAAATAGTTCGACCCCTGTTGTCAATATGTTGTGCTGCAAAAAATCTTGAAATTTCAAGCAGGATGATAATTCTGCCCCACCGCAATTTGTAAATTGCTGGTTATGCGAGAATATGATGCATGCTAAATGTGCAGGTCTTACTGGGCGTGATAACGACAAAATATCCGCTAATCTCAAAAAAGATTGCGGTGGACTTCGTTGGTCATGTCCAGTCTGCATTGAAATTCAAATTGATTTCTCTAGAATGTATAATTCTATGAGAAAGCAATTTTTAAAATTAATAATATTGTTAAGCAGCTTTCGGGTGATTTTGACTCGGGCATACAGTTGCTTAGCAATTTCAAATTTGAGACAGCGGCTCAATTTTTAACTGTTCCCTCTAATCCTGCCCAGCCTTCTTCTCCTGTATTGCATACACCTCAACCATTTGATACATCCCCGATGTTATCACTCGCTTTCTCCAAGTGATTGCCCCTTTATTACTCCTCGAGCCTCTCCTGATGAACCGCTCATTATTCCATCGGTTGAACCGGCTCTTCCTAGTACCTCTGGTAACGCTCGGGTAATTCCTGGTCGCAGAGGCAGGCCGGCACGCATTCTAGTCCCAGCCTCTGACAGCAATCATGCTGCCCTTGCTTGCCCCTCAGTTCCGACTTTAACTGTTGTTCCGCCTAGAAAACAAGTCTTTGTGTCTAGAATTTCGTCTGACACCACTTGTGACTCTTTGGCAACTTATATTGTGAGCAAATCTGCTGCCAAAGTAACAATAACAAAATTCAATTTATCCACTCCTCGAGAAATTGCATCTTTCAAAATTAATGTACCTCATGATTCTTTTTCAGTCATTTGCGACCCTAAATTTTGGCCACCGCACATGATTGTTTACGAGTTTAAGCCCATGAAAAGAAATCTGCCTTCGCCTGTTTCCCTTCCAATGTCCACATTGCAAGCACCTACTAGTTTGGGAGCAAAAAACTAATTTCTTCTCCTAACAATTTTTCAATTCAATATCAGAATGTCAGAGGTCTTTTATCCAAACTCAAAACTCTTTTCCTGAGTAGCACTTCTTTTTTATCTGACATTATTGCTTTTTCTGAAACCTGGTTAAATCCTACTATATCCGATTGTGAAATGTTCGCTAATCACTTTACGGTTTATAGACACGATCGCCCAAATCGTCGTGGTGGTGGGGTATTAATTGCAGTTAAATCCTCACTACAGTCTGAACTTTTTCTTTTCACTGCGCCCACTGATGCAGAAATTATCTCAGTTAAAGTAACTCTCCCATCCTGTGCTGTTTTTATCACGTGCTCCTATATACCCCGTTGCTCAAATATTGAGGTTTACTTACAACATCTGGCCTGCATTAGTCAGGTCTCTTCTTATGTGCGTGATAATGACTATTTTGTTGTGTTGGGTGATTTTAATATACGGAACACTTCATGGTCAATATTCACACCCACAAATTACCTTGTGCCATCTACCTGTCATGACTTTAGATGGTATGCTCGATCTCTCGTTGTTCCAGATCAATTCCATTTCTAATCATTTGAATAGAACACTTGATCTTGTTTTTTATCAACGATCATCGTATTGCTGTCGTTTCAAGGCCATCCCCTCTAACTGTCCCTGAGGATATATACCATCCCACGCTTGAAGTGGAACTGTTCGTTTGCAAATCCGAAAATTTACACTCGATAACGCCTAACGCTTCTGATCTCTTTGCTAATTTTTTTTAATCCACTTATTCCGTTGCTTCTTCTATTAACATGCCTTATCCTTACAACCTAGTTTCTTCCAATTTCGTCTCCGTGCCTATTATCTTTGAAACCTCCCCTCTTTCTGCTCTTAATTCTGTAAAAATTTCATACTCTCCTGGGCCTGACGACATTCCTAGTTGTCTACTCAAAGAATGTAGTGCTGCTCTTCTTCGCCCTTTGCTAAGGCTCTTTAATCTATCTCTTGAATCTGCTGTTTTCCCATCCCTTTGGAAAGAATCCTTTATAATTCCTATCCACAAAAACGGCGGTAGGTCCGATGTGTCAAACTATAGGGGCATTGCTTAACTGTCCGCTATTCCTAAATTATTTGAAAAAATAATTACCTCCACTTTGCAGCATCTCTGCAACTCCATTTTATCCCCTGCTCAACATGGCTTTGTAAAGAATCGGTCAACAACGACCAACTTGCTTGAATTCACCGTGATGGTAAATGATGCTTTCCTTACAAAAAAGCAAGCTGATGTCATTTACACCGACTTCAGTAAAACATTTGACTCTCTACACCATAAACTTTTACTGCTGAAACTTGACCTTATAGGTTTCCCTCCCTCTCTCTTGGCTTGGATTTCATCTTATTTAAAAGGACGAACCCAAAGAGTTTTACTCAACTCAACCTCTAAGCAAGTTCATGCTACGTCAGGTGTACCCCAAGGTAGCCATCTTGGACCTTTACTCTTTACTATTTTTATAAATGACCTCCCTTCTATAGTTTCACGTGCTCGCATACTTATGTACGCAGATGATGTGAAACTGATTTACTCCTACACTGATTCCCAATATCACAGTCATCTCCAAGACGATCTGGACTCTATGCAGCTTTGGTGCTCGGACAACCAGTTGCACCTTAATTGTTCAAAGTGTATGTTTATGTCTTTTACTCGTTCTAAGCCATATCTGGTTAGTTATACAATTGATAATTCTCAATTGAAACGTACACTAACAACGAGGCTAAGGGTGTACTTGGCTTTATTAAACGTTGGTCGAAGGAGTTCAACGATCCCTTCACTACGAAACTTCTTTATATATCGCTTGTACGCCCAATCCTGGAATACTGCTCATGTATCTGGTGTCCGCAGTACAAAATCCACCAGGATCGAATTGAGTCAGTCCAGAAGCAATTTCTGCTCTTTGCCTTACGTGACCTAAACTGAAATCCCAATCTTCGTCTTCCATCTTACTCCAGCAGGCTTTTACTTCTTAATCTCCCGTCACTAATCAACCGTAGGACAATCCTTGGTGTAGTCTTCTTACGCAAGTTGATCAATGGCGACATTGATTCTGCCTTTCTTTTAGGTCGCCTGAACTTCTCGGTTCCATTTAGACCTACGACAGACGACAGACTACGCTTTGCATAATTCTTTTCATGTGTTATGCCAACGCTATAATAGCCTTTACTACGTTTTCTCCTCTGAGCTCTCTCTTCCCCTAATAAAGTCTTTGCTTTCAGGATATCTTCGGCAAATCATTGACCACCCGCAGCTGTGAGCAGGGGCACAGTTTGCCGGACGGGCTAAATCGCTCCCCCATCGGGTCAATGATTTCCGTCTCTGTCTCTTTCCTCTTATCTATCCATCTAATTCTAAGAATTATTATTATTAATAACTAAAACTGTTTCTTTACTTTCCTTATTATATTGTTTATTTATTTGAATTAGATTTAAATTGTAGAATATACTCTTACTACTAACAACCTTCTCTTTAGCAGTAGAGTCTCTTAACGTCACTGACAACAATTAAGTGTGATTAGGGGCATAGCTAGTCGGACTGGCAAATAAAATACCCCCATCTGTCGGTGATGTTATGAGTATTGTTTATAATTCTCTTAGGCTTTTAGCTTTTAATTGTTGATATTTATTTTCATTGTATTTCTTTGTTTTTATACATTCTACTTAGGTTGACACTCGATCTATCAACCTATTAAATAAATAAATAAAAAAATAAATAAATATCTTCAATATCTACACAACACCAATTGTCACGTTGGCCCTAACGCCCTAGTCGGATTTAATATTCTGCCATTGTTCAACAGTGTGTGCATTACATCACTACAAATAAAGGCTGTTGTCGCACATCATGGGAAATTTACCCGCCGATCGACCATTTGAAATGAGCGAAGCTGATTTTTTTGGGCCAATAAGAGTCTCGTTAGGAATTCATGGAAAACAACCACTAAAAAGGTACATCGCATTGTTTGTCTGTTTCGCCTCAAAGACCGTTCACCATAAACTTGCTAAAGATCTGACTTCTGACCCATTATTATAGTGCTTAACCACGTTTATGGGACGCTGTGGGCCAGCGACAAGCTCTATTGCGACAATGGCACCAATTTTGTGGGTGCTGCTCGCATACTGAAGAATGTGGCGAGCTCCAGCCCATGAAGAAAGCCTTAAAGCATATGCTGCAACGCACAAATTCGTTGGAGTTCATCCCTCCGTGAGCACTACATTTCGGAAGCCTGTGGGAAGCTGCAGTAAAGTCAAACATCTACTCATCAGAGCAATAGGAAACAGAGAGGACAAAATTCAAACAGTGGAGGCTGAGCCCGTGCTCAATTCAATAATAGCAAACAGAAGCAGCGATGGCAAGCGCACCACTTGGGCAGCCAAGTGCGGACATCAATCTGGCTCTCTTGAAAAAATGGCAGCTCGTCTTTGCCATCAAACAGCTATTTTGGAGCGACTGGTCAGGGGACTACCTATCGAGTCTTCACAAACGCGCAAAATGGACCAAGGAGGCGACGAATCTGTAACCAGGCACAGTGGTAATACTGCACGAGAATAACGTGCCACCTCAGCTGTGGGTAACCGCCATCGAGACAGAGACAGTTCCAGGCTCTGATGGCAAGCTTTGGGTCGCAATAATTACAAGCAAGATGGGAATATGTAAGCAATCAATTCATCGACTAGCACCCATTTCAATGAATTGAAGCCCCACAACGCGGTCGATGTTTAATCTTTATCTTTATATAATAATACACATATAACATACGATAAATGATAATGGAAAAGATTATGATTTATACTTATGCCAAGAGTTATATTCTTGTTTAAATTAAGAGTACCTAATGAAATTCACAATGTTATACGCTCCTTAATACGCTGAAATGGTACTCGCGCCTTTAGATAAATCACTCTGAAATCGACATCCAAGGTGCAAGTTTACTTTATTAAATCAGTCTATCCGCATATAGTGTATCCATTTAACTAATTAAAAATAAGTTGCTTGTGCTGTAACGGCACATTGGAGATTTCAAACTTTGTGCAATCAACTGTGTTACGGAAATGTTTTTCACAAAACTCTATTCTTTTGGGTATTTCGGTTTCGCTACATTGCAGCCTTCCACTTTCCAGAACCTTTCAACCAAAGAATTATTGGATATATATGTTGTTCGGAACAGAACCACTAATTAAAGTAATTTAAAAATTATTGTATTTAAATTATGCAGCCAGCGCTCAATGTAAAATTTAACTTTTTTTGTGAAACGGCTCATTTGCATAGTATTAAACTCGAGTTTTATTTGAGCGAGCACAAAATAGTGCTTCCTTTAAACATTTGGTGACCCCGACGTGATGCTCTCAATTTGGAGGTCGCCTTGCATAATTGTTACATTTCGGTGCAATTCTCTTTCCCGTCCACGCTTTGAACACATAGTTTAAACTTTTCGGCATAAAGAACAAAAAATAAAGGCATAAGTGAAGTCGGCATATGCAAGGCAGTGTCAGTGCAAATATTTGACTTTGATCTGAGCTTCTTGCGGCCAACTAGTGAACTTCCACGTGGGCCCATGACAAAGTCAAGTCCCAACGTATCGACTTGCTCCTAGGCGCTGGTCTCTTTTTTGATTTTTTTTGCATTGGGCAAATTCGAGTAGCAAGCCATCTACCAGCACTTCAGAAAACCAGACTAGGATGGGTTGTATCTGGAGTCGTCTCAGCTGCAAAGGAAAGCCATTATGCTTTGACTGCACTTTGCAAACAGCCTACTTCCGGATGCAAAGAGCTTAGCTGAAATCATCAAACGTCTCGAATCAGGGCAGTATTCTGTTCGTCTACCAGCTTAAACCAATTTTGACTATATTGGCGACTCATATGATCGAGCTTTTGCGTCGATTCAATACCTTTGAGGGCTACAGCATTGGATCTGCCAAAACAACATCAGGCGCCTTGCTAAATGACCTATTGCTTGCAGGGCCTTCAATACAGGCAAAATTATTTCATACGCTGCTTCGGTTCCGCCTCTTCAAGGTGGCATTATGTGGTGACATCTGTAAGAAATACCGTTGCGTGCGTATGGCACATCCGGATGAGTGTCTTCAGTGCGTACTGTGGACGATATCAAAGTCTGCGCATTGACCACCGTTACCTATGGTACAAAATCTGCAGCATTTTTGGCTATTCGAGCTATTCGAGCGCTTGATGAGGAGGTCTCTCTGCCATTTGTAGCTAAGATCGTGCGCAGAGACTTCTAAGTCGATGACCTCATTTCTGGAGGCAACGATGCCGAAGAGGTCGCTCAAATTTGTCGTCAAATCAAGGAACTATTGCGCAGAGGTCACTTTCCTATTCGAAAATGGTGCTCAAATGATCCCGAAGGTGCGTCCACTAAGCGCACAATCTTATCAATTATAGCAGGATTCTACGACGCTCTTGAATTAATTTCACCAATCATTAGAAAGCTGTAGATATATAGATATATAGCAGGACCTGTGGATGGAGAACCTTAGCTGGGATGAAGGCTTGCCTCAATCTTTGCACACTCAATGGCTAAAGCTAATATCGCAAATTCGTGTTGCTCTCGCTTCGTGTTGCTGCCTCATGCTACATGGGAAATACATGCATTCTGTGATGCCAGCACAGCCGCATAGGGCGCTTGAATTTATGCTCGAATTTTGCCACAATTTTGTAGGAGCAAAAAATGAGTTGACTGAATTGCGGCAAGTGTTTCTCAGAGATCCTCAAAGCACGGAGTTCCCCACCGCGTGTTCGGCCATCGGGATCAGTTCACTTCATCCCGCCGCGTTCACCGAACTTTGGTGGCTTGTGGGAAGCTGTCGTGAAAGCTGCAAAGTATCACTTTTATCGTGTCGTTGGAGTTACCGCTCTGACATTTCATAATAAACTCACGACCTCTCTGTCCCATTTCATAAAATCCAAGCGACCTGGAAATTCTCATGCCTGGCCACTTGCTCATTGGCTCGGCATATGCTTCAATAGACGAGCCTAACCTGACGCATTTAGCAGACGTTCTGGCGGAAATGGAGCACAACCTATCTGTCACTGCTTCAGGAGTGTGGCAAATGGCGTTCTTCAGCACCCAACCTGCAAGTGGGTGCAACACAGCACCACCCCCGGAAATGACGATGTTGTTCGTGTTGCAGTCATCCGTACAGCCAGTGGCCTGGTCAAGAGAGCAGTTAGCAAGCTCTTCGGTTGGAAGCACGTTTCTTCCAACGGGGGGAGCATGTTCGGAACAGAACCACCAATTAAAGTTATTTAAAAATGATTGTATTTAAATTATGAAGCCAGCGCTCAATATCAAATGTAACTCATTTTTTTAAAACGGTTTATTTGCATTGTATTAAACTCGAGCTTTATTTGAGCGAGCTTTATCTAAGCGAGCAATTTACACTGCCTTGCGGCAGCTCGCAGCTTCTCCAAATTGATCAAGAACGAATAAACATGTAAATCGACATAGTGCGGTCGAAATATATAAGTGAAACATCCTTGTTGTACATTCCGGCTAAAGGCAGCCTAAAATAGTGCTTCCTCTAAACATATGTACTAACGAACAGTACATGCAAGTGGCCCAACCGACCAAGGGGCGCGCTGCATAGGACTAAAGTTTTAAGAATAGGAATAGAAATAATTCCGTAGAATCAAACCAAGCATGGTGCTACGATTAGAAAAAGAGGTAAGATTTATTAGTAATAGTCTACTAAAGTAAAAAGACATGATTGAGTCAACAAATGGAATGACTCGTTTAATATGTAGAGTTCATTCTGATGCATTAAGTGTTTGGTAGATAAAGTTAGAATGCCTAAATTTTGATGTAGCGAATGTAGTGGATCAGACCTTCTGTGTCGACTCAGAAATGCCGCTGACATGCCGATTACCAGGCCTCTTTAGTTGAAGCTCTTTGAAATTTTTGCTGTAATAAAACTTACCTCTGAGCATGAACCCAATAATGCACAAAACAAATAAATTTGCCCATTTACAGCAAATATGAGCCAACAATATTGTGTAAATGGATGCTCGATTATTTTGTGAACTGCATATAATTGTGCAAAAAGGGTATGAAATGTGACTTGGCAAACCTTACGCCTTGACTTGATCTGTCAATTTAAATTTAAAGTTGCCTATTCAAGGGATATGTCATCCTTCAAAATAGGTGTTTAACCTGAATTATTTACTAACATTTGTTGTTTACTAACATTTGAAAGAGTCCTGGTCGGAGCACTTAGTTGTAAAAGAGTACAAAGACAATAAGAAAAATCCGCCTTTTTCTGCGCTTTTAGTATACTTATAGCCTAATTCCACTATCAATAATATTTAAACCATTTGCATAAATAATAAATGTTCCACGTACTTTTTCCATAATATGCCACATGTCTCACATATCTTAAACATTCAACGTAATACAAATATGAATTTCTTTTCTATATTATAAAAAATATGAAAGATTCATCCCACAAACAACTGATGCACCAAAGGATTTAGCGGCAATTTTTTAATGTAATTAGAAATTGTAATTATCACAATTTTCCATACTTAAAGATGAGTAAATCCCGAGAATCGTCAGTTAAATGAATCGCCTATTATGAGGCCGTATTATTTAACTTGTTGGAGGAAAATGAAGTGGAGTTTAGGTGTGCATTATGTCGATGCCATATTCTGCAATTAATTCAGTAAACTCTTGTTTCTAAGTATTTAGCGCGATGAATTTGTAATGTGAGCTGTACAGGCTTGTAATAAACAGACCTTATCTTATCGTTTTCATTTAATGCAAGTGCCAGTTTTGCCACACATACGTTACCGACTGCGAACTCTTGCTAATAAAACCGCAAAAAATAAAATATGTACATGTAAGATGGTTAGACATAGTAGAAGTGGGCTATTAGTCTTAACTCAAATATCTTCATTTAGTGTAGCGTCCCGTGTAGTATGAAAGCGTTTCTTTTGATTTCAATAAACACTTTTACCGAGACGTGGTTAAAACCAGAAATTTTAGATTCGACAGGTTTTGCTCTCGTGCAAAGGGCACTTTACTCAACGGCTGCGTTTGGCCCTAGAATGGAAAATAAATTTGTGTGTAACTTGTAAACTGAAAATATAATCTTTGTGAAATTTGCAGGACTTAACAAGAGCATTCAAATCAATGTAAAAACTTAAACGCAAGTCTATAGTACTTGAATTGCGATTAGTGCTTCATGTTTGGAACTAATTGAATTCAATAGAATTATATTATATTATTACATTTTATAGTATATGAAAAATGATAAAAAAAAACTGGATCAAAGAGCTCATGAAAATCGATAGGAAACAAGACGAGTTATCGATGATTTAAAACAAACTTGATCTGCGTATGATATACACGAACTTAATAAGTTTTAGTTTAGCTCTCTTGTAGTATCTGAAATCGACCGGACGCAGACTGACAGACATGGCTAAATCGTTTGAGATATTGATACTGACCAAGAATATATATAATCTTTGGAGTTGGAGATGACTCCTCAGCCTGTTATACACATTTGCACAAAACCATAATACGCTTTTTTATCCATTTTATCCATGTACAAGTAACAAGTAAGAACGCTGCACGTAACCGACTGCGTTATGCTCTTCCACAGTAGACAGTAGTTATTATTGTTAGTTCTTCTCATATTCTGTCATATTCCTTTGCCTAAGAGTGTTTACTAATAATTATATCAATAATTAACAACTTATTAAAAATAATAACTTTATGTGCATATAATGTCCCACAACCAGTTCTAAGAAATAGATCAAAATCAGGCAAGTCAGCGCCACCTATTAATCAAGTTCAACAACACGACTTAATGTATGAAATGAACGTTCATTATATTCGTGAATATTTCCCACAATATTAAAAATAGAGTCACCAAATTTGGTACGTAGATTGCTGGTGACCTCCTCTAAAAATTGCAACATTGATTTCCCGACCACGCCCACTAACGCTCGCAGCCACCCGCCTTAAAAAATATATATCTCCCACAGTTTTTAAACTAAAGTCACTAAAGTTAAATGGCTGGTCATTTCGATTTTCGCGATTTGTGGGGGCGGGAGTGATTGAAAGTGGGCGTGGCCGGGAAATTTTCTTACCGATCTTTAAAGAGAGTGGGAGAATTTTGTGGGGAATATTCGCACTTTTTAGGGGCGGGAATGGGCGTGGCCGACATATTTCATCTTATTTAAACGAGAATGAACACTAATTTACCTTAAAATTTAGTAAGTTTAGCTCTAAAACTGTGGGAGAAATAGGCTTTCGGAATTCGTTGGGGCGGGATAGCTAACGTGTTCTAGTGGGTATGCCAGGGATATCAAGGTCACCATTTTTAGGAGATATACAAAATTTGGTAGCTTCAATATTGCGGGAACTATACCCCTTTTATTTTTGTTTGAGTGGGTTCAGGCCTCAACGAAAAATAGAAGAGACGACTGAAGCATTAACCTGTCAATGTGTCGAATGTTTTCAATATGACTGTGAATACTTTCAATATTATGAAATATCTAGGGCGGAATTGTTTACTAAGCGATCATAGTATGATCGAAGTCATTGTCCAGTCCCTAATTTCTCTATCTGATTTCGGAACTTATCATTAGTTTTGGGAGATTTGGAAGGAACAAAATATTCTATAATAAATAACCCCAAAGCCGTTGTTGCTGAACTACAAGTTACGTGTATTGAATTATGCTGCATACGAGCGGCAGTGTGAACCACCACTTTGTGACACGTTGCTCCCCGACTTGTTGGATGGTTATCGTTTGTGCAGATACAACTAGAAACTGCCACAATTAGTGGTAACTAGCTCGTTTATTCTATATTGATAACTTTTAACAATTTTCTAAATTGGCGTCTATGAAATTTCCTTACATTTTAATCGAGCACTACATTTTCCTCTGAAAATTTAAATAAATGACACATTAGAGTTGGATTCGTAGATATTGGATATTGCACGGCAATATTTCTTGACGTCGCACAAGCATTCGATCCAGTCTGGCTGGACGGGCTTATATGCAAAATAACAAAGATGGTACCTCAAAATATGCACAAACTATTGTAATACAAGCTCAAAACGGTAACATGTGTATATTTCACTCAATTTTAAAGCAAGAGACAAAAATTAAATTAAAAAAAAAAAACAGGATAATCAAGATATTTTTAAAATTCTTATATTTTAATAAACTTTGAATACATTTGTTACTATTTTTTACTAAATATGGATAAAATAACATCATTGTATTACATTATTCATCTAATAGGTGTAGGTAATAGGTGTAGTATCTATATGCACATATAGCGGAAAAAAATTTAAGCGGGCATAGCGCACTCAAAAACAAATACATAAATGATTAACATGTAGCACTTTGTTGTATGATCAATATGTATAAACGCTAAACATATATTTTACCAGCACGGACCATTAAGCTTAAGTGGGAGTATGAAACCACCTGTGCGGCCAAGAGCGCGTTCTTTCTCTTTCTTTCAAAAGTATTATTTTGTTGAGTATTTATTGTGTCAATAATAAATTAGCGAAGATCGTGTCGCACATAAAACTCAGTTTAAATGGACGACACATAAGGACGAGATACTGTTCATATTTAGTAATCATGGAGCTTGCACGAAATACAAGGGCAATTAAAGTACGACAGGAGGCTTTTGATGCCAATATTAGTTTGTCGCAGAATTGGCGTAAAAGCAATAGGTACAGGCAAGAACGTGCGAATACTTTTACAGAGGATAGAAGATTTTGAGCTTTAAGCACTAGTTTAGATGGTCTAATAGCTGTTTTTAACAGAACAGTTAAACAGGGTATGCGTCGCAGGCTTGTGTTTGTTGCAAAGGTTTGTGGCTTCAATTGGAGAATATTTCTCGTGAACTTGAGAACTTGAGAGCAAGAGTAATGTTTAAAGATTTTATACCTATTCCCTAAATATCGTTTTTTCGGTAATATGTATATTTTTTGTAAGACAGTCGCAGCATTGAAATAGGAAAAAACCAAATACTTCTATTACAAATGTCATGGATTTTCCTGACCTTACGGATTATTTACGGATTATTTGTTTCCAGATAAGAAAATGTCCCTATAGAAAACATTACCATGCAAAGAATAGTTATAGCTCCTGGAGAGGCTCAGCGTCGTTTCGACACAATCGAACAATACTTCCTTTTGCACAGCGCCACTCAAAGCATTTCTGGGGCTAACGCCCTCAATGGAATATATAGAGTTTTATAAGGTATTCGCACTGGAAAGCTGAAAACATATGGTTATGGCTATGATTAGGAAATTCGCTCTTCCGACAATTATTATGAAATTCTCGGAAGCAGAGACTATGGTGAACTGTGAACTGTGATGGAACTGTTAGTTTGACTTACAAAAAACATTAATAAATAGAATATTTCTGAAGAAACAGCGTCAGTATGGCAATATAATTTTTTTTTTTTTTTTAAATATTACATTTATTTATTGAATCTCCACAATAATTAATTGAATCTTATTTTAGTTTACTTTACAATTAATAAATTGTGTTTAAGTTAAGCGGCCCTAAAGGAGAAAAATTGTCGCTGGGCTGGCTGGATGTTGCGCTGAAGTCGGCTGTGGCTGCTAACTAAAATTAGAGATGTGTGTGAGGTGAGTTTTACTTGATATTTCGCTGTTTGTTCTGATATCTCTTCGTTTACGAGTTTGCTGTACAAGTCTCTCTAAATGTTCTCGTTCCAGTGGTACTTCGGTGCCAGTGATGGTTCTCAGGAGGTTGGAATGTGTTCGATGAATAATATCGATATTATGTCATCTTGCGTCACCCCATAATTTAGAGCTATAGGGCCAGATAGGTTTCAACACGGAGTTATACAGGATGACTTCATAGTCCAGAGGGGAGAGAGAGTTTATTAGCCAGTAGAAGTTGCTTTTTTTACTTCTATGTGCTTGCGCCAGGTGAGCCGCCTGTCCAGATGTATACATAGGTAAGTTACTTTGTCGGCTTTGACGGGATGCGTGCTTTGTTCAGGACCAAGGAAGGGCAGCTTTGTTTTGTTGAGAGTAAAAGTAACTGGTTTGCATTTGTGTTCGTTTACTTTTTTAATGAATTTATTTATTTATTGGCCACTAAAGTTTCAGCAACAAGAGTCACCACATCTTCATGGTATGTTTTGGCTGAAAGTTACCCAAAAGTTCGACTTGTCTGAAAAGTTAACTTGATGTATCCCCATTTTTGAAATATCAAACGCACAACCTCGGGCATTCGTGTGGACGAGAGGTGAGAGTACAATAAATTTCCTGATTTGGTATTCCCAAGCCAATTTATTTTGGGTACAGAGATATCTGCCCAGTAAGCATCTAATCTGCTGTTTAGATATGCATTTGTCCGAAAGCAGAAACGCTGAAGTATATATAAATATTTCATTAGCAAAGCGTCGGGTTGGGATACCTAAGTGCAGGTAAAAGTTACTCAACATCGATGTTTAAACTAGAACTTTCTGATCATTACTTTAGCGACCCGACGCTAAAGAAAATGTGTGCCTCACCTTTTTATAGCTATATTTATTTTATCTCTTTCAAAGTAACTGACCTATTGGTAAAGGTGCTAGTACAAGTCATTAATTGTACTAGAAAAGGTGCTAGTACAAGTCATTATTAATTATCAATTTTATCAATTTTGGAAAAAGGAAACAGTAGCTAGATTATGGTATTGTTTTGGTCAAAAAACAACCACGAACGAACAATAATATGTGAACAGGTGACTTATAGCTACTCTTCTGGTTGCTTTCATTTGGATGACTTAGCTTTGGTTTCGACGTCGTAACTATTGATACATGTTTCATCACCAGTTATGACCTTTTCAAGAAAATAAGAAATCCAATATGCTAATTACTGGCGAAATCGATTCCTCTGAGCTGATAAGCCAATTAAATTTCTCAATCCGAACTAAACTAACACGTAATTATAGACCATTATCACTTTAACATTGCTTTAGTAACTATGCCTTGCACGAACCATTCCACGTGAAGATTTTATTAACATTACGGAGTGATCTGTTCGTCGCTCGAGTCTTCTCACCCTAGTAATGCATTTTCTCTCTTAAACTATTTAGCGTGTGTAGTTTGTGTGGCTTTTTATACTCGTTCACGAAGTGAAACTAGTATATTGGTTTAGTGCAATGTCCGTCATGCTGTCCGTCCGTCTGTCCGTCAGTCCGGATGAACGCAATATTTTTCGGCGCTATTGAAGATATAGACTTGAAACTTGAGACTTGGATATATATTTATAGTTATCTGCTTCAGACGTGTTAAGAAGTGTTAAAATTTTGTGCCACGCCCACTGGGAGGCTGGCATTTCCCACAATATTAAAGTTAGTCACCAAATTTGGTATGTTGATTGTTGGTGACCTACTCCAAAAATTGCGACCTTGATTTCCGGCCACGCCCACTAGAACGCCCTCTAGCGCCCCCACCTAAAAAATCGGAAATGGCTATATCTCGCACAATTTTAAAGCTAGAGACAGCAAAGTTGGTATGTAGATTGCTGCTGACCTCAACAAAAGATATCCCGGCCTCACCAACTAGATCGCCCCCCAGCAAGGGGGCCTATATCTCACACAGTTTTAAAGCTAGAGTCACCAAATTTTCAAGGTAGATGCCTGGTAACGCCCTTTAAAGATCGTAAAAATTTCCTGGTCACGCCCACTCCCGCGCCCACAAATCGCAAAACGCTATATATCCTACAATTTTGGAGCTAGAGTCACCAAACTTTAAAGGTAGATGGCTTGTCACTCATTTTAAAGCTCAGTAAGTAATTTTCGCGGCCACGCCCACTCCCACCCCCACAAACCGCAAAAATCTATATCTCCCACAATTTAAAAGCTATATTCACCAAATTTGGCAGACACTGTTTGGGTGACCTCCACTTAAGATCGAGCCAAAAATTGTTGGACACGCCTACCTGTGCCCCTACAAAATTTCGTCGATCATATCATTCAACAGCATTCAACAGGATAAATGTGTGTAAGAGCATGAAACGCGATTGTGCGAATACGACCATACATATTTTTCATTGATTTTTATATATATTCTTGGTCAGCATCAATAGTCGAATTGATTCATTCATATCCTGTCTGCGTGTCGGTCAAATATATTTTCGGTTGGTTAGCACCACTTAAACCGCATTGCAGACAAACTACGCTTTTACCATTATCGGTGATCACGCAAAGTACCTCAGTGCAATGTATCGGAATACACCAGTTTGTCTGGTTCTAAAGAAAACTGACGATGGTTAACACAAATGGAGACTCGTAGTAGATTATAGAAAAATGAATTTAAAAAAACCAAATGAAGTAAAGATCTAGTGATATCGCCCGACTTCACGGCAATCAGAGGTAACTACGAGGTCATAATGTGATGCCTTTTGGCCACAAAACGCCACAACTACGTTCAAAAGAATTCTTGGCGGATCTAAAAGGGGAGTGATGCCTCGCATACTTGGACGATATTAAAATATTTTCTAGCCATTATTCTACTCAATGTTTTTATTAACCTAATTATAGCTAATTTAAAACAAGTAAAATTGCTCCAGTGGGAAGTGTCCGGCTAGGAGATACCTTAAGCGGTCGTTACATACATTTCAACTCACTTACATTCATACATACACATCACACATTTACATACAATCACTATAGAAAATTAATTCTTGAATAACTTCTAAACTAAATGTATAATAGTTATGGGTTTTTAGGACTTAATTAAGTGAGGGGCTCTAGTCGCAAGTGCCACACTAGGGGATACCTGTCTTTACATACATTTCAACCCCATTGCATTCATACACACATACACAGAATCACATATACACGCACATGCTTTTCTCAGCCGCTGCGCATGGCCCCCACTATTTAAACCAAACTCGGGAATAACTTTTAGACTAAGAACAAGATCTTCATGAAAGTCATAAGAGCATTAAAATCGATGTACAACCCAAAGTGCAAGTCTGTAGTGTTTGAATTTTTTCATAAGTGGCACAAGTTCAGCTCTCTAGCCGGCACATTGCAAACAGTTATCTTTAAATAAGCTTGAGTATGTGGCTTTTGTGCAAATGTTTGTAAGAAGCAGAAGAAGGCATTTCTGACCCCATGAAGTATATATGTATCTTCGTCATGATCAACATTAGCAATCGTCTTTCGGTCCGTCAGTAACTCTGTATGTATTGATCTCGGAAACTAGAAGAAAATTATAAGTGCTATGAACTATAAACTGGCGACAAACTTTTAGATCAAGTTTATTTCAAATGATCGACAACACACCCCACTCCCTAAAATCCTACATACTTTTGAATATGAAAATATGATTTCCTGATTTCACCATTTAACTCTCAAATTCGGGGAAAAGTCGAAAAAAATATATTTGGTTCGTCACCCATTTATTCGTTTAAGATATTAATCATTCAACTCGATGGAGAGACGGCGATATAACAATATTTTATAGTTAGACACGTTGCTGTCGATATAAATGATTTTTTACAGAATCTACGAAATTTTGACTTTAATGTCTCAGGATAAAAAATTCCGTTCACGTTTTCCTTCAGAAGATTTTGCTCCTTCAACCGCGATTCTAATGTCTTAGCATGCTCCTTAGGTATCTTCAGGTCCCTTATCAAATCATTTAATTCCTCCTCTGAAAAGAGCTTCTTCTCCTGAAAATTCAGAGCCTGTAGTCATAGTTTTGTGTGATGAAGATGAGACGAAATCCTGTGTTTGCAGTTATATGACCGCTTTCGAAGGAAGCTGAAGAGCACAAGAAGCACAAGTAGATAACTGTGGATAAATACATTCCATATTTTTCCCAATACCAATTTTTTCAAATGCGGAAAAAGAACAGTAAGAACCATGAGAATCGGTATTTTATCACATCATAGGTCTTGAAAATTTAAAAGTATACCTAAAAGAAGGAAAATTGTTAGTATTTTCTTAATATTAATTGGATTCAAAATAAGTAATGTAGTACTTACATGCTTGGCATGAAGTGCAAATTAAAGTTGGCACCCAATCTTCTTTTCAATTTTTGGGTTGAATTCCAAAGAATTCAGGACATAAACTCTTCGTTGAATATTATTTTGGAACTGGTATTGGCTAAGTAGATATATATGTAGCAGATCGGACCG
The DNA here is from genome assembly GCA_035043565.1 of Drosophila robusta. NCBI lineage: Eukaryota > Metazoa > Arthropoda > Insecta > Diptera > Drosophilidae > Drosophila > Drosophila robusta. Next base: position 239,226 of record JAWNMW010000571.1, read on the forward strand.
GGATTGTACCGGCACGAAGATAGTTTTCCATTACATAAGGTAACAGTAGTAGTTAGGGGTAGGGGCTGATTCCCCGGTCACCGGCCGATACTATGAACTCATGTGGATGGCCTGTTTCACCCATGATTTATATGAGCGAATTTGAAAAATGCGGCTTAAGCAGGTTTGCTAAAATAATAATATCAACCATTTCAATGATTAATATCTTAAAGGACGCCCAATTATATGCAGCTATATTAATAAATGGGTGACGAACAGAATATATATATTTTTTTTTACTTTTCCCCTAGTATTAAAGTCATAAAAATCGTGAAGAATACCGCGCCAGAAATCATAATTTACTTAAATCAAATATATATATACATGCATCAATGGCTTAAATTTAAAAGTATGTATAACTGATTAAGAGTTATATTCATTAGCTTTCAATAATCTGCTTTTCAAAATCGGTTATAATATTCTCGAATAATAATCAATAATGCAAGCTCACATGTAAAAAAAACCACTATAAAATACCAGATTTTAAAAATTTAAAAAAAAATCTCACCATAGACACATTTTTAAAGTGGTTTTTCGTCGTATCAGAAAAAGTACTTGTGCACTACCTACTAAACTATGTCAATATGTCTAAATATATCACTTGCATTATATATTATAAATATAAATATATAAAATATATATAAAATGTATAATAAAATAAAAATGTCTTAAAAAAAACTTGGTATTTTTCAAGAACCGCGACGTGATTGCTGTTGTGTTTAATTGCAAATTTAAACATGGAACAATTATGCTCAGCTATTAAATTTGTACTGTTTATGCCTAGCTAAATTCTGCTGGTGCCATAAGGAACAAAATCTTCCCCCTATGGTCGTTCGTCAATGGCCAAAACCCTGCGCTTGGCTGTACGATTTAGAGCGACGCTTTTGTTAAATTAAGCATGCATTTCAGCCAATTTTGAGACGCTCGACTGTGAAGCGCACTTCACGGAAATTATTACACGATTGCCCTTCAGAGAATCTTCAGTTCCGCTAGCTATAAAACGCGGCTCCAATTCTTTAAGCGACTCCTTTCCAAACATCTTTTGGAAAAAATCGAATTAAAATAAATTTCAGGCCGCCCTTGTCTCAAGAATCAATATTCTGCCTTCAACAGAGAATATCTTGACCATGACCACATGACACCTGTTCGCATCGCAAATGTATACAAGGTTGACAGCACTACAACTAAGCTGGGAGTAGTCTTGGACGGCTCCGCAGAACAACTTCTGGATTTCGTTAAATAATATAATAATGTCTGGTCCCAATTCAGGCGAAACTCTTTCAAATGCTTATTAACTTTCGCATTGCTATGGCTTTCACGTTCGCAGAGCACGAGTCGCTGCTCCTGATAAGCGTTCGGTGGTGGAAAACATTCATACTCTTGGCTTGATAGAGCCAACTATGACCAAATAGGTTTACTGATAACCACCACGCAATATTTCTACGCTATGTTATCCACCCGGATATTGTAATACAAATTCACGTATTTTGTGCTGCCAGCCTTGAAGCACATGAGCAAAATCTGTAAAGTTAAGCTTTTTGACGGTCAGTTTTATCAAAATTGTTTTTTCAAATTTGACGTATTTATTGCCATTTAACAGCTTATGGATGGCAGTACGGCCCAACGGATATAAATTCAGCTGATATACTATCGAAGGGAGTCGTTCCAGCTCCAGTCTGTGAATAAATAGTCCATTGTTCTTGCAAAAGACAAGAAGTAATTTGCCACAGTAGTGTTCGAGCTGCCCGAAATTCGGTATAGTCGTTTTAAATTCAGCCAATTGTGACGACATGACGCCGGCACTCAAATACATCAACTCCTTCAGTATGATGAAGTGCGTATTTGGATATACGCACGTATAGTTGCGGTTAATAACTAGCATAGATACAGTCGCACGGTGCTTAGAAGGCGTATAATTTCCTGCAGAACCAGACTTTGACTTTTTCAACACATCTTGGCTGATTTGCCCAAGGCCATTGACTACAAAACTAATATCTGCACTAGTCTTAGTCACAAATGCTACATCACTGTCTTCATATGCTGCGCAACCAAGGCAGTTTAGTTGGCGGACTTGTAAACTGCTACGTTTCTAAGCGCCGGATTTTAGCTCGGGATTTGCCAGTGGTTTTCTGTTTACAAATCCACGTTCTTCGCCATGATGCCATGGTGTAGAAGATTACACTTAGTATGGTTCTACGATTAGAAAGAGAGGAAAGATTTATTAGTAATAGTCTACTACGGTATGAAGGCATGCGGGAAATAGGATTCCAGTTAAGACCCCGGAGGTCAAAAAGCAGAAATTGTTTTTGCACGGATTCAATTCTATACTG